>NCQV01063010.1:2469-18823 GCA_002740545.1 Lophocereus schottii
GTCAAAGTAATAGCCTTCACTTGTAGTTGCCTATTTGGCTGTGATGATGTAGGATCTCGGTTTGGCCGCTAAGGACCCTAAAACTTGGTGCATATCTACTTTTGCCATGATGGAGCCTTATGCCTTTTGTCCTTAACTTGGCAAATTAGTGAACTTCCTTGTCACTGAGCAGTGGACCTTCTTGCTGGTCAAGCAAACTTATCTTCCTATATCATTGGAGTAGCAGACCTTCTTGCTGGTCAAGTGAACTTATCCTCTTATATCATTAAAGTAGCAAACCTTCTTACTGGTCAGGTGAATTTACCTTCTTGTACTGCTGGAGCGGTGGACCTTTTTGTTGGTCAGACGAACTTATGTTTTTTGCTTATTTCGTTGATGTCGCTGGAGTACCAGATCTTTTTACTGATCAAAACTTGTTATCAATGAAATCCCTAGACTGTTAGTTTTATCATTGTATTATTTCCATATGTATGCTTTGGATGTTCATTGATGTAGTTATCCATTAAATTCTTCATTGAATATCCTAAAATACTTTCATAAATATTTCATTCTTTCCCCTTAAAATTGCATACTTTGCCTTGGATACTCATGCATGTAGAATACCCCTTGGATCTATGTGGCTTTGGCTTTTTCCTCTTTTGCAATGTTTGAGAGAAACACAAACATTTGATGTGGGGAGCCTGGATAAGTTCCTTGACCAATTTTTATGCTCTTACCGTTTTTCCCTTTTATTTGCATGCTTGTGTTATTTTGATGCTTGTGAATTCCCATACACATGGAGATCCTGCCCAGGTCCCTATGGCTTATCTTATATACTTGTTTTTCTTCTGTTTACTTGAGTGTTTGGCTCTTTGTGGAGAGAATATGATTATATGAGGTGTGGGGACGCGATCGGGTTCTTGTGCTTAACACCCAATTGCTTTTTGCTTTATTTCCTTGCACTTTAACCATAGTGAAGAAATATATGCAAGTGTTTTTGGGAAACCCAATTAAGTTCTCTGTTAGCTTCTGCCCTTCTTGTTTTCCCTATAAATAGCTTGGCATCGAGAGTCCTCAAGCCACACCTAAATCATTCTCCTCCTTCCTATCTCACTTTACTTTAATTTCTCTTGTTTTCATCACTTGTAAGTTTTTTCAAGTATGAGTTTGAGAAGAGCTTATCCTCCTCACCGATTTAATCAAGAGAGGCTTACGGAAGATTACTTCATCGAAAGAGAATGGAGATCCATCAAGGGTTAGGATGATACTGATCCTTTTATGATTGAATGTCATGTCTCAAGCCAAGCTGCTAGAAAAAAAGGTAAATGTTCTTCTTCTTCTCTAATGTTCTTTTTCTTTCATCTCGTTTTTCAGGCTCTTTTATCCATTTTTCCTCTCTTTTTAAGATGACCTTATTAGGGGTGGAGATGCCCCTAAGAAATTTATAATTGACCTTAGATGTAGAGAGATCCAAGTTCGAGCTATTTTAGAGAATGCAGGCTTTGGATCTTTCTATGCAGCTTTAGACAAGATATCCCAACTAAATAATCGCTGACTCACTCGTGGGGTTGGCGAAAGATTTTGGAATACCACCAATACCATTCATTTGGCTTTTAGGGAGATAGCTTTTACCCCTTTTGATTTTGATGTATTAGGGGGTCTTGGGGTTTTCTGGTGATCCCTTATTATACCAAGAAGACTTTCATCATGGTCATAAGCTTTTTGGCCCAGTCATGGTAAATATACCTCCTAGTGGTAGCTTCCTATACTATCCTCTTTTCACTGATTCAAGACGATGTTGGTTGGGCCGTCCACATGCCTTACCAACAATCCCAAATTATTTTAGCTCTACTCCACAGCACCACCATTTTTGCTGAATTAGGCAACCATTATTATTTTCATTATTTAATTATCCCAGTTGACTTACACAGAGTGCCACGCTTGAACTTCGGAGTGGCTCATATGCTACTCTCATCCGAGGCATGCGAAGTTATGTTCGTAAGACCAACATTACCCAAGGTGAGAAGAATTCTAGTTCACTCGTCGGCGGTTTGTGAAGGGTGATTAAGGTAATAACATTAACTTTTTTACTACACTTTTCATATTTAGGGGCTTCCATCATTATTTTGTTGTTTCTTTCCAGCTTTCGTTTTATGAATATTTGTCGGACTTATCACCTAAATCCCAAGGGCCTAACTATTTTCTGGTGATGCTTTCATAGACTAAAGATAATTAGATTCAATAGGCTTAGAATGCCTTAAGACGACTATAAATAACCTTACCAAGGTATGATAGTTTTCCTTATCATTCCTCACACTTTGTCAGGACACTGGTGTTTTGTAGGCTAAATTCCATCCGTGGGACACTTGTGTGATCCCTCCTGAAGTTGAGGCTACCTAGTATTACACTCAAAGACGAATTTTGGTGGAGGAGCCTTTCTACTTTGTCTGGTATTTGTGTGCGAAAGTATCACCCTAAACCTCAATCAATAGTCCCTTTATGTTCCCATAGATTCTTTGCACTCTATTTTTACACTAGAATGCTATCCATGGTGGATATAACGGAGGTGAAGGTAGGTTGCCATTGTGTCACCTCTACCAACCATGAGGGCAATTATGGGACATATCTTCGGCGAATCATTTCCTGTTTGGAAATATATCATCACATGCTTTTTTATCATTTTATGATGTCTTTCTCATCTTGCTTTGCCCTTTTAGGGTGCACGTGTTGATGATCCTATGCTGGATCTGAATATTAATATGGCACCGGAAGAGATCCAACTAGTGCGGGAGTCTAAGTCCCCTGAACATCCTTTTCCTCCCACTTTTATGGGAGTGGGTACATTGTGTTTCTTCTTCCCTTGGATGATTTCTCATACTTACCTTGTCGGCCTCTTTCTTTCAACATAACCAGTAGCAGTCGAATATGATAATTCGCTATTTTTGCTCTGCGACTAAGGCATTCGCGAACCTCTTTACTTGTCATCATCCTTAGATGAATGAGGTATTTTCGCTTTCTGCATGTCTTTCCCCCTTTTCCCTTTTATTTTACTTAACATTTGTTCTTTTGTAAAAGGGACCTAAGACATCTCAATCAACAAGGCGCCCTCCTTCACGGGCTCGGGATGTTCCGGAATCTTCTCGTGGTGAACAAACAAGACCTCATCCGGATTCTCCACTGCAGATAAATTCCTTCATATCTACGATCCTCGTAATCTTTATGCTACTACCTCTTCTTTGGGGGAACCTCCAATTCTCCAAATCTTATATGGTGATTGGTTATTTAGGACCATGCACAGTGAGCCTCCTTGCCGCTCTCGGGCTCCTACGGATAGTTCTCATCTCGATGTGGGTACGAGTAGGCCTTCAAGTGATTCTAATGTTGCGTCACATTATGCTAACTACTTCTTTAGTGGAAACAGTGCTGAGTTCTAGGATAATGAATAAGGTTGCCCTGTCGGACTTATGTATGATATCGTTATGCTGGTTTTATAATGGAAATTATCAGGAATGCATTTGGACTTTTTTATTAAGACACAAAACTCAAAAAAAATGTAAAATCTAGCCCCCATTTCCCAAACGATCAAAGAAATAATCAGCAACCATAACTGTAAAGAGCTCTTAGTAGTCCTAAGCAATTAACTATCTGCTTTATTAACCATGAATCTTTTTTAATACATGATCAAGGGCAAAGCAAAACAGAAAAATAATTCACAGAACTCAATGGTCCCCAGGAACCCCGCCAGGTTCTCTGCGGATCCCTAGGAGTCCAATTCAGTCAGAAATTTGCCTAGTATGCTTTCAAAAATGTTGTACAAGCCAGAACTATCTAAATAACTTGGGTTGGCTCCCCATTCCAAATCTAATTGGACTATGGTTTGCCGAGCTATAGCATCTTCATGAGCTTAACATTTTCCACATCAATTGTGTTAACATGTCTAAAAGACACCATATCTTTTGAGAGGAACTTGTTGTCCTGGTTACTTGCTCTTGATTCTCAAGAGAAGTATGAGAAAAAACCTTAGGATGAAAACCATCCTCAGCTTGCATCAAGTCAAAATTTCTCAGAATTTTCCTAGATTCGCTGTGACCATTTGGGACCCAGAGCTCAATGTCTTTAAGTTCCGGACTCACAAGTTGTGCCCTTTAGCTGAGGCGTTTAGCACTGTCTTAGGATTTCCCCCTTATTGTACTCCCATAATTCATGCATCCTTAAAACAGTAGTATGCTAGTGTTGTCGCCTTTTAGGATTAGCCTTAGATGATATGTCTTCTATCGTAATTGATGAGAAAGTAGATTTTGTGTTGCTGATTGCTCACCTTAAAAAACGACGGGATTGGGCGTTAGAAGGTTTGCATAGACGCCGTGCTGTAATGCTTTGTCTTTTAGGTGTCTACCTATTCATAGGGGTTTCTAACGGAAAAGGCCCCTCTGTGCTTCTCACGGTGGTGGATGGCATTCGCCACGGGAATTCACTCATTCCTCTTGTGCTTGCTGAAACCATCATCTGTCTAAACTGTTTGCACCACTTTCTCGACTAATTTTTCCCTGGTAGTCCTTGTTGCTCCAGGTGATGACCAGCGGCCCAATGAGTCATCTCTTTTATTTTTATTTGACCCACTGTGGTTCCAAAGAGTAGGGAACCCGGTCTGGCTCTAATTGGGCTAAGGCCTGGTTTTTTGGCCTGCTTTACGTTTCCTTTTCCTTCTTTTTTCTTTTTTTTTCCTTTTTTTTCAACTCTGAACCTGAGAAGCTAGATGGGTTTTCTAGGTCAGTATTGACTTTTTTTCTTGTCTCTCTCTTTTTTTGGGCAGATCTATCTGGGGGAGCATCTACGACTGATTGTTGTTCCTCACAATATCGACTCCCATCACACTGCGCATTTCTGCATGCAAAATAGACTATTTGCGTATCAGTTAGAAGTGGATTGGGTTAAGTTTTTTGAGAAGTCTCCAGCCATCGTCTGGGCCATTCAGTGGTGGAATATTCATGGGGTTATGACCCATAGAGAGCATAGCACCTACGTATGACTTGTTGGTGTTACAACAGGGACCTATTTCTTCCTTGGCTGCTTTAAGGCAATGTGGTCCTAGATAGACCATTCTAAAATTAGACTACATCCCCCAAAGAGTTAGACGAATGGTACAACTCATATGCACTCTTAAGAGAGTACTAGTTGTATCGTCCACTTATGACTCTGTTGGGGTCTCGTTCTACTAATGTGTCCAAATTTTACCTAGAGTGGATGACCAAGCATGATGCAGAGAAAAGGACGGTGCTTCGAGGGAAGGAGTACACTAGGGGTTTGAAAGCTGGGGACTTATCTGAGATTCGGAAGAAAAGGGTTAAGGATCCTAACCCCCCAGAAAAGAATTTCCCGAATGAAGAAGGGGAAGAAACTTACGATAGACTAGCTTTACCTCTTAGATGAAATAAAGTTTTTATTCTCCCATAGTTTTAGTGATGTGTTAGTGCACTTAAAGTTGTATAATTTATTATTTACTAAGAAGAAATAAAAGTATTATATTCACATCATATTGTTACTATTTTTATTTTTATTTTTCGAATCTTTTTTTATTTTTTTAACTTGGCCAATAGGTCCATATCATTGTAGAACCTGACCGGGTTCCCCATACTATGGGCCTGACTTGATTTTGGGTGTGCTGCTAGGCCTGCACTAGGTTGCTCATGATCCTCTTCTTTTTTTCCAAGGAAAGGGGAAACATGACAGGAAGGTGTGTAGTAATTAATTACGTCAGATCGATTGGCTTCGTGCGCATCTACATTATGGAATAAAACCATCGTAGTTCCTGTTGGTTTGGCCTAGCATGGGCCTCTTAAGCCTATTATGGGCCATGAGTTAAGAATCATGTGGACAACCTGTTGTCGGCTTCCAAATCAGCTGTTTAGGCATAATACTTTTTTAATTGGTCGAGGTTGGTATGCTGGTCATATTATTCTCCATCCAGATTTGTTATTCACTATCCCTCCCGGCAGAATGGTTTTAATTATAAATAGGCCTATCCAATTAGGTCAAAACTTACCTTTGGGATGCTGTATAGGGGCCTTGACCTTCTTATTAAATGCTCTCAATATCCGGGCTTAGTATAATTAAGCGTTGTTACAAGGCATGCAGTCTTCTTTCGTCCTCATTACCAACTCTTCATACTGAGCTCTTATCCATTCTAATTCTAAAATTTTGCTTTCTGCTATTATCCTTAGTGAGGGTATAGTTATTTCAATTGGGAGTATCGCTTCTATCTCATATTTTAGGGAATAGGAGATTGCTCATGTCGAAGACTGAATTGAGGTTCGATACCCCCATAGGGTAAATGTCAGCTTATCTGGCCAATCCCTATAGTTCTCAGCCGTCTTTTCAATTATTCTTTGTACGTTCTTATTTAGCTCTTCAACAGCTCCATGTGTCTGTGGTCAGTAGGGGAAAGATTTGTCATGGTAGATTTTACAGTTCTAAAGTACACAAGCCACCGCTTTTTTAAAGTAACTGCCCTGATCGCTTTTCAGCTCATGCGGCACCCAATATCGGCATATGATGTTGTGAATCATGAACTTTGCCACATGTTTCAAAGTGATTTTAGCATATGATACTGCCTCCAATCATTTCGTGAAGTAGTCGATTGCTACAAGCACATATTTATGCCCTCGAGTTCCCTTAGGGTTATCCTTCTAATGATGTCAATTCCCTAGATCAAAAAGGGCCATAGAGAGGTTAATATTGAAAGGAAAGAGGGGGTTGATGCTTTAAGATCACATATATTTGACATTTGTGACGTCTTCTTACATATGCGTAACAATCAGCTTCCATAGTGGACCAATAGTATCCTATATGTTAAACCTTCTTTGCTAACATTTACCCGTTTATGTACAGTCTGCATTCCCCTCCATGGACTTCCTTCATTATCTCATAGGCCTCGTTGTGGGTGATTCAATGCAAGTTAATACTCATGTCGATCTTTTTATAGAACTTCCCTTTATCCTCAAAGTATTATGACCCCAACATCCGTAATGCACGTTGTACTTTTAGGAGGATTCAGGCGGCTATTCCCTTTTTATTAGGTACTTCCAGATGTCATAATAACAGGCATCGATGTCGGCACGATATGCTTCTAATGCATAGCAATGTGCTGGTTTATCCCTCCTTTCCACTATTAATGGCATAGAGTGGATGCCACTTAAGATGTTGATCATTAAGCTAACTATGCTAGGGCATCGGCAAACTAATTCTCGTCATGGGGCAAGTAGGTGTACGTGATGTAGGCAATGTTCTTGACACGTTCAAGTAGATGGACAGGGTATGGTGCTAAGGAATTGCTCCTTACCTTCCACCTCTATGATATTTGATTAATTATGAGGTTGGAATCACCACACACTCTTATATTCTTTACCACATGCATCACGAAAGTTGAAGGTATCTTCTTCTTAATCCTGGGTTAGAGGATCTTCTAAGAAATTAGGCATAGCTCTTCCTTTGACCGCTTTTGGTAGGAGGTAGTCAAGGTCGAATTCTGACAATATAATTGTCCACCTAGCCACCTTCTCGTTAATCATTAGCTATTGTGGTAAGTATTTTGTAGGGTCCATGGTGTTACCATATGTATTATATGGGTCAACATATAATGCGTAAGCTTCTTGGATGCCCAAACTAAGGCGAAGGTTGATTTTTCCACTGGAGAGTACCGAGTTTCATATTCAAGGAATTTCTTACGCAAATAGTAGATTGCTCTTTCTTCTCCCTTAATTTTCTGTGCCAGCATTACGTCCATGTTGTTACAGTAGTCATAAGGTATAGGATAAGAGGAATACTCGGTTGTGCAGGAACCAACATTGGTAGGTGAGAGAGATATTCCTTAATCTTGTCGGATGCTTCTTAGAAGTCTTCATCCCATTGTGGCTTAACCCCTTTCTTCAATTTCTTAAAGATAGGCTCACATAACATGGTTCATCTGCATATAAAGAAACTAATATATTGCAAGCGCCCTAAAAATCCTCGTATTTCCTTTTTGGTTTTGGGAGGTGACATCTCTTGGATAGCTTTGATTTTTGAGAGATAAACCTTGACTCCCCTTAGGCTAACCACACATCCTAGTAGTTTGCTAGAGGTGACCCCAAATGCACAATTCTGGGGTTCAAAGGATTTTATGATCATGTCATCTACATATACCTCTACTTCCTTCTACATCAGATCATGCAATAGGGTAGTGGTAGTTCTCTGGCTTGTTACCCCAACATTTTTAAACCTGAATAGCATCACAGTACAACAATAGGTTCCCCAGAGGGTGATTGAATTAGTTTTTTTCATGTCTTCTTGGACTATTTTGATCTGATTGTATCCAACATACCCATCCATAAATGATAGGAGATAAGACCAACACTGCTATCAATCAAAACATCTATATGTGGTAAAGAAAAATAATCCTTTGGACTTGCCTTATTGACACCCTGAAATGCACAAAAATCTATGCCTTTTCATCCTTTTTAGGGACTGAAACTATGTTAGCCACCTACGAAAGGTATTATGTAACTCTAATAAAGCCAGTGTCCAATTATTTCTATATGTCTTCTTTTATATTAAGAGCCCATTTTGGCTTCATTCTGCAAACCTTCTACTTGATTGGCTTAGCATCTTGATAGAGGAGAATCTTATGTTTAGCAATATCCTAATTTGTTCTTGGCATGTCTTTATAGGACCACACAAACACGTCTATGAACTCCCTTAAGTGTAAAATGAATTCCTCTTGCTCTTGAGGAGTTAAGGATTTTCCTATTTTAATTTCTCGAGGTTTTTCAATTATCTCCAAGTTAATTACTATAGTATCCTCGATTATGGAAGTTCGGTTTTCATGGTCTTCCACTGCTTTGATTAAGTCTTTTGGGATTTTTTCTTCATTTTCATCTTTATTAGAAGTAAAGCATTTAGAAGGAATGAAATGAGATGAGTCTTATGCAAAAGAGTTCCTCTTATTAAAATCAAAAATGTGTACATCTAATATAGAATTGGTAGAAATAGAAAGACTGACTCTCACACTCCATACTAACCCCCATACTAGACTATTCCAAGCTATAGTGAAGACATTCCCTTCCTCTACGGCCTTCAGGGTCACTTGCATGCAGTTCTTCCTGCTGACTTTAGTGATGAATTCAGTAGGGCTAAAACCTAGGTTAGCCATAGCAACAAGTAAGACAACGACGGGGTCTTCCTTCTTTCAATACTCTTACCTAAATAGTATGCCAAAGATTTTGTTGCCAGCTCAATCCGTCCAATCTAGTGTGGACCAATCTTTATCTCTGGAGGTGAGTGCCTCCCCCTCTAGCAATTGGTAATCACTAAAGACTTCTAATTGATGCCCCTGTAAGTGCACGGGTGTTAAAGTATAGTTTTAGTATCCATCCCATAGAGACCAGATGTAATCTGCTGAATTCTAACCTGTTATAAAAGGCTAAGCAACCAAATTTTCAATGGGTTGTCTCAACTATCACTATTTAACTATCAGAAACTCAATCAAATTAAACACATCTAGGGACTTGTTTCTAGTAAAGAGCTGGATTGTTGGACTAAAGTATGCACTTCACCTAGAATTGGATGATTCAAAGGAGCGCAATCGAGCTAAGAATTCAATTTTTTCTTTTGAAACAAACTGAATTTCCTAAATTAATCCAATTAAAATTCTTTCAAATGTCCTTGGTTTTGCTCTTCTTTATGGATTTTTGATAGCTAGGATTTCATCTCAATAAACAACTCTCTTTTAAGAAGTCATTAAATTAAGTTTTAACTTGTTATTCTAATACTGAGTTTCCCCTTGCAGCACTTCACTCAACTATCTAGGATATGCAAGCAAATCTGGCCAAAATTTACATACAACAGTTCCCCACACGATAGAATTCAATCAAATCAATTTTGATCAAGCACAATAATTGAAAATTAAAGACCGAACTTCAATACTTTGGAAAACAAGTCCCTAGATCAAGTAAAACTACTCACACGTAATTGAAATTAACAACATCTAAACAAAAGTTTAAGAAGAGATCAGAAAGGAAAGAAAGCTTAGCAACTATGGTGGTCTTCAATGTCTTCCTAATCTCTAAGCCACCAAGTGCCAATCTTCTACTCTAATTCTCTCTTACTCTAAAGAAAACTTGAAAATCCTAAAACTAATGGTAGAAGTGTGATAGAAGCGAGTGTTAGATGTCTTAGCTCTCCTCCTTTGCAGCAAAAAATCCCCACTTGAGCATGAACTAGGCCATCCTCAGCCACAAGATGAAGGAAGACAAAGAGGTAAGCAGTTTCAAGCTCACCACGGACCGTAGCCTTCATTACGGAGGGTCCGTGGTTGGCTCTATCTCAAAATTCTCTAGCTCATCTTTCTTCTCCAGGGGCACGGTGACTTGGAGGCATCTGTAGAGGTCACAACATACTCAATTGGGGTTAAAGTAAGGGCAAAAAGGTCCAAAACCCTACAAAACATAGAAAAGAACCATCCCCAAGTGTAACACAGGAAAAGGAGTGTAGATTATGACATAAAGTTCATAATTCTCAATAAAAATCTGACAAAATGACCCCAAAATGAAGTGTACTCTAAGAATTTATCAAACTTTGCCATGCTTGTATCGTTGCTTATCCCCAAGCAACTGTGAAAACCAAAACTATAACGAAAAACCTCATCTAGTATACATAAGTAGCAATATCAATAGCCTAACCAACCTAAGAAGCTAGCCCAAAAGTGACGGAAAACATTTCAAAACATATGAGAGAATGAAGTTTTCAAAATAAGAACAGGTACCATCACATCCAACGTTAAATCGATCATGCAAATCAACTTAAACAATTATATTGGCATATACAATAGGTAGAGCTAAAAGAACCAGTAGACCCTCACTTTAGGGATGAAGCACTCATCACTCTGTATTTAAAAATATTATGCGGTTCTCTCATATCTCCTTCCAAAGATTCAAATCTACCACAAGCTTGACAAGATTCTCAAATTCGCCACCACTAAAGTACAACGCATGCTAGGCAATCATGAGGACTTTGTTAGAGTTGTAATAGGGCCATGGGTAAAGGTAAGAAGGGAACAAATATGTGGGGATTTGCGTAGCTCAAAGCCAAATACTACGAGTAAATGATCTTCACCCGACTTTCACAAAAATACTCCTCACACCAAACACTAACACATCCAAAATACCTCTAGTTGGTTGATTATATGAAAAAGAGTTGAAGCATATGTAATATGAAATCCACACCAAATCTTATATTATTTTGCTTCTCCTTTTTCTTCTTTCAACATTCTTTTTTTTTTGTTTTTCTTTTTTTTTCAATTTCTTCTCTTTCTTTTATTTTTTTTTCTTTTGATTCATTTTTTTAGAGAAGGATTATGCCAAGACAAACTGTGCACTTTTCAACACTTTTTTCTAACAACTCGTAAAATTCAACCCAATTGACACCAATGGAAATATTACATGAATATCTTTTTTTTGGGTGCGGAAACATGAATATCTTATTGCGTACAAACAAACCACACTAAGCAACAATGTCATTATCCTCAAACTACTCTCAATCACTAATGAAACTCTATAGTTTAGCTAAAAAGGTAGGATATGCATTTGGCCAAGGTTCACTATTATAGGTTTGTATGAATCAGTCTCTTTACGTGTAGGAATGCCGGTAGTGGTAAGGTTACCTACAGCTGGATCTCCTCAGACCCCGCGAAAGCAGGACCCACAAAGGAAGGTGTTGTTGTTGTTGTTGTTGTTTGTCACTATTATAGGTTTGAGTCAAGAAAAATGTAAGGACTCAAAAGGGATAGCAAGGGATGAATCACACATAATAAAAGGTGGCTATTTGGTCAATATAGTTTATAAATTCAAATAATGCCTCAATCAGATTGCCTAAACATGTATGCTAAATATGATCTTAAGTAAGAGTCAAAGCAAGTTCTAGATATTTGAAATCTAGGAATAGCCATATATGAAAAAGAATATGTGACTAAAATGATGAATTAGTCCAAATAAAGCTCAAAGTCTCGCAGGACAACTACCAAAGCTCAACTAGCTTATTAGATCACATATGCCAAATATTCATACAAAGAATCATCGAGCAATCGAATCGCAGTCAACTTGACAGACACAACATGAAGCACATTTCAAAAACTTATAATCAAACATTTTATTCATAAATGGGCATATAAAGGGCTAAAATAAGACAAAGAAAACTACTTAATCTAAGACTCATCATTGGAGGATTTTACTGCTTTTTTTCTTTTTTTATGCTCTTTTTTTTAAGTTTTTAGTTTAACTCTAAAATACAATTAAAGATTAAAAATGGTAAAATAAAGCCAAAACTAAGAAAAGAAACCTAAACAGAGAAAGAAAATGAAATGATCAACTAAACATGCAAACTACTCCTAAGTGTATGACCTAAAATGCAAACTACTCACACATCCACATCACATGCACATATTCACACACATCTCTCCCACGCTTGGACAAAACATTGTCCGCAATGCAAGGATATAAGAATCAACGAGGAAGAAAAATAAGAACTAAAAAGGAGGACGGGGAGAAGGAGGGTGGGGATGAGAAATAGGATAATCACGCTAAGTCTCTAAACAAGCCCTAAAGTCTTGGAAGTATTGGTTTTGGAAAGTAATCAATCCACAGAGCTTCATGCCACTCTTGAACAAGTCACGTAGGGCGTTATGCTTAATTTGAATGTAAGCTCGGAGGAATGCTTGCTACTCTAGAATGGATTGAAGGGTAGTATACAAACTAACGTAATCACAGGAGGGTGGTTGGGATGAACTAGGTAGAGGAGGGTGTTAGGATGAACTAGAGGCCTAGAGGTGAGGCAGGGGAGGAGGTGGTGCAGGTTGCGCCAACTCTTTATGACCCAATAAAAAGTAAACATTGCCCCGGTTTAAGAGAGTGGTTCCGTAAATGTTAGGGGAAGGCATGAGATGACTCCCAGGATAAATCTAATAAACACGCCTAGCCTTTGCCGTACAAAATTTCAGTTGTTTAAAAGCTACTAAGTTCAACCACTTGGAACCAAAACTCTATCATTGAGGCTCAGTTCTATCCCAAGCGACCTAGCAATAGGGGTAATGATGCCTCTAATCACAATCCTCTGTGTAGAACTAGTGGCTGCACTATGTAACTAATTAGCCAAGAATGAACTGGGGTTAAGTTGATCATCTTAGAGCATGCTATACAAGAAATACAATTCCAATAGGCGAGGTACATTTAAACTATCCTCCCTCACAAACAAACCACAAGCAAGCAATCATTGGGCCACTCGAATGCAGGGGTTTCTAACAACAATGCCTCTAAAGTTACTTGTATCATAGTAATAGTCCCTAGAAATTTCTTTACAAAAAGCATTCGGGTTAAATTCTTTAGGGACATGTCGATAAGGCAAGTCCATACTTGGTAGAAAACCAAATATGCTAGTAAAGCCACTCATGTTTAGTTCATAAAACTCCCTATTTAGATAGAAAGAGATGTATTTTTCTTAACAACTAGGGCCCACTCGTAACCTTCACATGTAATGTACACAAAAATTCAAGATTGAGGTCACAACAAGTGTGGTCCCTAATCTCTAAAAATTACCCCATACCTCCCCTAGTAAATAACCAACGAATGTTATTAAACAAACCCAATCTAGTTAACTAATCCTTGTCACAATAACGAATAGTAACAACTACCTTACTACTCAAAATATTGTATCTAGCAATATGGTCAGGATGCATTAAACCAACAAGGTTAGGAATATAACCTCGGTTTCTTACATTGGTTGAGGTACGGGAAGTTAGGGGGACTCATTGAGGTTCTTGACTAGATGTCTTCGCCTCTTGGTTAGTTCTTTCCTTCTTCTTGCGTGTTATGGTAATGGTGTATGGATGGTTGAAAGCTCTAAACTCTAACTAAAGTAAAAATGGAAAAGAAAATAACAAAAAATGGAAAATAGTGAAAATTAAGGTGAAATGGGAAGAAATATGGAAGAAAAAAAAGGATCTGGAAGAATGGAAGGTGAAGTGGAGTTGCTGAAACATGGGGTATGAAGATGGGTAGAATGTGAGAGAAAGAAGGCAGGAAAAGACAAATTTAAGCAGATTTTGATACATGGTGAATTCCATTTGTCCAAATAAAGGTATAAAATGCATGTAGGTGAAACAATCTCTCCAAAGAAGAACTAAGAAAGAGAGAGAATTCCCAAATAAAGAAGCCTCTAATGGAGTAGATTTAACCCTTGTAATAGGTAGTAAGTAAACAAATCAACCCACCCTCTAACCCTCTAAAGCCTTAGTACCAAGGATTAGATTAAAGGGAAGACTCAAATCACCACCCTCCTAAGAGAGATAAAGAATTTGAAATTTTGAGGAAAACCAAGCTTCAAGCTCTTATATCATTTATCAAATCTAATTTTTCATGGTGGTAATTAGGTCTATAAATATTGAATGAGAGGGGAAATTAGTTGTACATTAGGGGGCAAGTGGACCAATAGGAGGCTTACAGAATATTCTAGGAAAATAAATCAAGAGACTTAAGATAACTATAATCACTATGAGCTATATTTTTCAGGATTAATCCTCCATCTTCTTGATAGCCTTGAGTAGGCTTTACTTCTCTAAATGAGGTGACGCCACTTGTCGACTCTTCCGTTGTGTGTGAAGAATCATCCTAAGCTGATGAATCATCAAAATTACAGCCGTAGCATTCTCAATTAAGCCATAATTAGAAACATGCATTTTCCAATCATGGATCGACCCTTGCTCAGTATCTAGCTCATAACTTCCTCAATACTTGGAGTTTGAGTCGATTTAAGACTTGATAGAAAATAGACATTCTGGGTTTCCATTCATGTATAATTTATAGAAATCAGAGCTCATTGGCATGGTTAGAGATGAAGCAAAGTATTCTGCCCAGAAACTGAAAATAAGCTAATAAGGTGGTTTGGGAGGATTAAGTGGTTAAGTCCTTATCAAGGGCTACTGTTGGCCTAACTAACTTTCCTTGCCCTACTTGGAGCATATTAAGGGGGCCCCAAGTCAATATTGACCTAGGGGGGCCTAGTCCTTGACCTAGTGTATATTGGACCAACTTGGTTCATGACCCTCACTAGTGAGAATATGCCCAAGCTCAGGAGTTGCTCCGCATCAACCCCTCCCCCTTAAAGAGGATTTGTCCTCAAATCTTCATCATGTTCTTCATTGTTTTCAAGGTAAGGAGTGAGATCCTGACAAATATTTGCATATCTTCTGGAAGTTCAATCTTGTATGTATTCTCTCCTACCTTTTGTACCACCTTGTATAGACCATCTCCTCTAACTATGAGCTTGTTCTTCCTTCTTGAGGGGAACCTTTCCTTCCTCAAATGTACCCACACAAGATCACCCAGTTTGAACTCAAGGTGTCAGTGGTTCTTGTTGGCCTTTTGGTTGTATTGTTCATTCACTGTTTCAATCTATGCCATCACTTATGCTTGTAGCTCCTTCATTTCTTGAGCTCTTACTTTGACCTTAAAAATTACCCTTGATTCTTAAGGAATAGGTATAAGATCAGTAGGAGTAAGGGGGTTAAGACCATAGCACACTTCAAAGGGAGAGTGAGAGGTAGCGTAGGAAGGAACCCGATTATATGCGAATTCGGCATGAGCAAGCTTGACATCCCAATCCCTTAAACTCTTACTCACCATACCCCTTAGTAAGTTTATAAGAGTTCTATTTGTGACCTCCGTTTATCCATCAGTTTGAGAATGGCAAGTGGTGCTAAAGAGCAAACTAGTCCCCACGAGCCTCCATAGGATCTCCAAAAGTGTATTTGGTATCCGTATCTGACACGACAGTTCTTAGAATACCATGGAGCCTCACAATTTCTTAAAAAAGAGACCTACAATGTAGGTAGCATCATCACTCTTATGGTATGCAATAAAGTGAGTCATCTTCGAGAATCGACCCACCACTACCATGATAGCATCTTTTCCCTTGGGATTCTTAGAAGGGTCATAATGTTGTCTATGCTAATGCCATCCCAAGGCCTTGAGGGGACTAGAAGAGGAGTGTAGAGACCTTAATGGAAATGACTCTTAGCCATATGACAAATGTTATATCTTGAGATCACCTTATGAACATCCCCACCCATCTTGGGCCAATAAACATAATCCTTGAGTATCTCAAGGATGGCTCCTCCGTGAGCCTCCTTGACAATCAAGTCCCTTAGAGGACTTTTAGGGATGCAAAACTTATTTCTTTTGAAGATGAAACCATCTTATAGAGTGAAAGAGCTAAAATTAGAGGGATTCTTTACCACTTCCTTGAAGTCTTCATCCTCATGGTATAGAGCTTTGATGGAATGAAATCTAAG
>NCQV01063010.1:42345-52491 GCA_002740545.1 Lophocereus schottii
ATGAGTTTAAGGAAAACTTAGATACCATGACACCTTTTAAAGCAGATCACACAGATAGGGACACCAAAGGGATAAATTAAAGTTGCTTCAAAAGGTTTTTGGAAATGCCTCGAGCAATCCCTAGTGTGGTGACTCATCCTGACTCCTTGGTCTGGAACTAAGGTTTTAGATGCAAAGGCGAAGATACGGTGATGTGATGGAGTACATCTCATCTCCGCCCGTCATCACTAACGGCCTCTACTAATCAATATGAAAAATTAAAACTTTAATCATACTAACACACATCCATGCGAAGTACTAGAATTATTCACATAGTAAAATTGTTCAAAATATATAGCTGGTGGGAATTAAACTATCCTAAAAATTACATATGTGCCAAAATGTAATCACCTAATATTTCATGAAAAGTAATGAAGAGAAAAGTGGATAAAGTTATAAAGTATGCCCTTAGGATAGCCTTACCTTAATCCTTTAGGAACCCGATAAATGGCGGTCTATAGAATGGATGAAATTACTCTCTCCTGGCACTGTCTCTCTTTTTTACAAGAAGGATATCAACTCTCTCTTTTCTAGCTTGATACTGGTCTTAATGGTTTTTTCTTCCTCTCATACTAGGGGTCAACTCTCTTTTTATAGCTATTGAGGAGGCTATGTGAATTAGACTAGGAGTAGAAACCTAATTCTATTCCTGTTAAACTTCATATTGTCTTGGTAAAATGGAATTCTAAGTACAACAACACCTTCGAGTGTCGGTTTTGCTTTTGCGAGGTCTGAGGAGATCCAAATGTAGGCGAACTTACCTCTACAAGCATCCCTACCTGAGAGAGGTTGATTCTAAGATACCCACAAAAAAAGATTTTGTAAAAACATTTTATAGAAAAAAAACTAAGGACAAGCAGTAGAGGATGAATTAAGAAATACTAATAAAGCAAGTGACAGTACCTATATAAAACATAAGTACAACATAGAAGAGGAAAGTACTGTGCCTTAACAAACAAAGGTGGGCCAGCAATATCGCTTCCCAAATGTATGTACTACCTGCATATAAACATAACATTAAAAAAACTACATTGTAACCAAATGACATCTATGAGGCCAACTCTCTGTGATCTACGACCTTAATACTACCCCGCCATAGTCTCCTATCCTGAGCCATATCCTTTGTCAATCTTGCAACTTTCAAGTTCTCTCTAATCACCTCATCCAAGCTCTTCTTTAGTTGTCCCCTACCTCTTTTACCTTCCAGGACATTAATCCTCTCACATCTTCTCACTGGGGCATCCACACTCCTTCTCTAACATAGGAGAATTGCTCAAGCAAAAGGGTGGCTAAGGGGTGAGTTTGAGAGAGAGGGCTTTCAGTTTCTTCATGGGACAAGAGAATCCAATTTCTGAAGCCCCTAAACTCATGTTATGAGGCCTTAAGAAACGGTTCTCCTAAGGTAAGAGTATCTCGATTTGGTCAAGGTTCTTTTATGGCTTAGCTTTTGTGAGTTGAGAAGGGTTGAGAGGGCCTAGGGTTATCTTCTTACCATTCTTGGTGAAAGGGTAAGTGTTCAAGTTCCCATCATGTTTAACCCCACTTTTAAATAACCACGGTCTCTCTTACAAGATATAGTAAGCATCTATAGGTATAACAGTACACCAAAATTCATCATGATAATTCTTGTCAATACTCAAAGAAATAAGACACTTAGAGTTAACTTGGAGTCTTTAACTTGGTTTAGCTATTGAATGTTGTAGGGGTGAGGATAAGTCGTGGCTTAAAGGTTGAGTTTCTCTACCATGCTTGAAGATGTGATGTTGGTACAAATCCCACTATCAATGATGAGTGAGCATACCTTCCCCTAGATTGTGGACCTTGTATGGAAGATATTCTCTCTTTGTTCATCTTGGTTGCTCTTGAGGCCACTCAAAGCCCTCCTTGGGACAAGTAATTCCCTTCATCCACCTCTTTCACAACTTTCTCTATGCCTTCTATGAGACATAGGTCCTTGTCTTGCTCTTCTTCCTCCTCTTGAGTTGCTTTATACTTGGCTAAAGTTCTTACCCTATAGTTGGGCACTTTGAGGCTATATGGCTTAATCTTTGGCACTCATAGCACCTCCTATTTAAGTTAGAACTAAAAGGGGGCTTGTTTCATGGAGGAGGGTTCTTTTGGTGGAGTTAGAAGAGGATGTCGTAGGTTTTGGAGGAAGTTGGAAGCTCCTGTTGTTTAAGGCTAAGCTCTTAGTTAGAAGGGCTTTGGGAAAATCCCTCTTAAGGGCTTAGCCTTCTTTTCTTACTCAATTCAGTGAGCAAGGACACGAACATCATCAAAAGTGAGTATTATTAAAGTTCAACCACATTAGCTTACCTTAGGTTAAGGCCACCCAAGTATCTCACAATGGTTTGATCTTCACTCTCTTGGATGTCACACCTAATAAGGAGCTTTTCAAACTCCCTAATGTACTCTTTCACCCTTAATTTTCTTTGTGGGAGATTGTGAAGCTTAGAGTAGTTGTCTTAGAGGTAGAAAGGAGTAAGGAACTGATCTTGACTTTAGTTCTCATCATCTCCTAACTCCTAATCTTTAGCTTACCTCTCTTTGCTCTTTTCTTGATCAAGTTACCCCACCATAAGGAAGCATAATTCCTTAGCTTAAGAGCTACAAGCTTCACATTCTCGTCCTCGGGCACATCATTATACTCAAAGACCCTTTCTACTATTTAAAGTCGTTATTTAAAGTCATTAGGGTCTAAACGACCTTTAAACTCCGGGATCTCAACCTTGAAGTCTTAGGAATGGATGGGAGCCCTACGATTTCTCTTATCCTTCCACATTCTTCTTCACTTGAGGAAGTAAATAGGTTGCTATCTTGTTCATCATCTTTATAGACTGATTCGGATGGGTGGGAAGATGGAGTGTCATAGAGGTTTCTTCTTTCATTCTTCATGGAAAGAGCAAGTTGTTTATTCAAGTACTCATTTTAGTTCTTCATATCTTCATAATTCCTTATTAAGAGCATCAAATCTCTCTTCCAAAGTCATGCTTCCACTCATGTTGAAAGTAGATCAAACCGGGTTCTTTGTAGGTGGTTGTGTTTGGGCTAATAGGTTGTGTTTGGGGGTTTGAAGCCACAGCTTAGGAGACTATCCAATAGCTTTAATACCAAAAATGATGCACCAAGAGTGGAAGTCAGATACTCCAGCTAGAAAAAAAGTAAAAGAAAACTCAAAAAGATGACAGAGAAAGGAGAAGTCCAAAACTAACTCAAAGTCAACGGCTAGGAGAGAGATAGAAAGCAGCTTGAGTAAGAATAAAATGCCCCACCTTAATCAAAGCTAGGGATCTTAATCACTTTTAGCAATAAGGCACACTTCCCTAAGAAGGATTAAGACTCACTTGATGACCACTTTGTTTAGCCAAAACAAAGACAAGCAAGAGAGAGTTTAAAAGGGAAGGAGCTAATGCTCAACTTTCATATCACATTAAATCTACCTTTTACAATTCTAAGGAAGCATAAATATAGATGGGAGAGGCCTTAGGGCCGTTACATGCAATCTAGTGGTCAAATAAAGAAGCCAATGGGAGTAAAGAGACCAAAAAATAAGCTAGTACAAAATGTGAAAGTGACAGGCTGCCTATCACTTTCATACACATCTCTCTTATTCAAAAAGCCATATCTTCTAAAATTCTTGCCCAACTTGGCTGAAACAAGAGTTTTGGAGATATGGGGATTTCACATGACTTGAGTTGGGTGTGTTTTGGAGCTACTGCTTGGAAGATATGAGCCAAAAGGTGCAGGTGGTCTAAACTTGATTAGTTTCTACTGTTTTTTGAATTTGTTTCAATTTGACTTATTTCCTCTTGATTTATCCTAGAACTCCTTTTTTGTACTTAAATTCAACATAAAAAGGTTCTCAAAAAGTGGAATTACGTCTCCCAAAACCCTTTTTAAGCTTGAGTAATCAAACTCACAAAACCAAGTTTGCGCAAGTCATCTTGGATAATATTTGAGCCAAGAATGTTTTAGATGACTTAAGCTAATCCTTGGGACTTATGAGCTGAACCTTGAGTTCCTTGGGCTCCTAGGATGTTTCCTTGACTGTAGGTAGCATGATCCCCATGACATGTTCACCCAACATTAACAACTAGTCATGACTTTACTATGTGCTATTGGCAATGGAGGACTCACATGGAGTACTGGAGAAAGTTAAATGCAGGCCTTCATGGAGAACATATTCCCCACAAATCAAACAAACAATCAATAAAGCTATTATAAGAATAAGTAGAAAGGAACAGAAATATGAAATGATCAAAGAATATGACAAAAATCAACAAGGACTTATACATAGACTCACAAAATAAGGGAAGCATTAGATATTGAGATCAAATATGAATGGAGCTTAATAGATGCCCCATTATGTTGCAATTACTTTCATGTGAGGTCTTCTTGAACAAAGATAATAGAAATCTAACAAAGAGTAATGTTCTATTTATGATTTATGCAAAATTAAACAAAACATTTAGGAATATAGTTAAGTTCCAAAAACCCCAACTAAAGTGCTAAAGAAGGGAGGTCAAAGACTCAAAGAAAGCATTTGCTTACAAATTTCAATTTGCCTCATTTACTGTAGCCTAGCATAAGGTTCTTACTTGCATCCAACAATAAGAAAGTATATATAAAGAGGAATTCATAATGTACATAGGCAAATATACTCTTTGTAAGCTACAAAATAAAAGCATGGATATAAATTATAGAATATCAACATAAATTTCCTCCTAATGTTAAACCTAAGCTATAGAGAAGAATCTCAATTTGTAGTGCAACATAAAGATCCAAGTTAAAAAAATCAAGAACAATATAAAACCAAAATTTTTAAAAGGGAGGCTACACATAAAATATGGTGGGAAGACTCACATACCTGCTAATGCTATGTTTACTTTCACTTTTTAGTCATCTCCAGTAAAGAAAACTAGAAATCTAACAAAGATAGTTTTCTAATATAGAATAATCGAAAAATTATGCCGCAGAAAAAATGACTGATTTGAATCTAAATCCTGATGTCAAACTTTAAGGAAGTAAGGAAAGGGGAAAAAGCACCAAATTTAGTAAGAAAGAAGAGAGGGTGAAAGAAAGTACTGCATTCAACTCAATTTCTTCATGGAACTTTAAAAAGGGCGACAGAAATAACAAGCAAATAAGAAAATAAAATTGTTCTTATTTAAAACTTCAACCTAAAAATTTGTTCTAAATTTGAAGGGGATCCTTGTTACTTATTTGAGCAACAAAGCACAATGACATCCGCCATACTAATATTCCAACTCATATTTTTAGAGACTGGCAACTTCAACGACAAATAGACTAAAGAGAAAGACAGGAAGCAAATATGCTAATAGAAAACACCTATTTACCAGCAAAAGACACTACAATTGAGCAAGGAGACATTGCTTTTGCTAATTCAAATTAGATTTGAAGATCATTAGAGCATGATTGCCCTGACAATATGTTAACAACTCAAGCAGGACAAGCAATCTCTATTTTTGAAGGCAATGCACCAGGGTGAAGGCTTTCAAGCACTTGGTTGAGGGTGCATTCCCTGAAAGAGGAACTGCGAAGAGCTCCCTAATGATGATAGAGGAACCAACCTATCTGCTATGGTGGGGTGAACCAAGGACTTCATTCATTGAAGCTTTACAACCTTCTTCTTTCATTACAGTTCAAAATGAAAGTGCAAGCCATTTCCAAAAGTAGCCTTCTCTACTCCACCAAGAGCTTTGTGTTGACCAAACTTTAAAGTAAATCCATTAAAATTAGAATTAGATTCATTGCAATGGAGAGTAGAATCACTGATCGTAAAGCCAATTGCCACGAGATTATAGAACACAAGCACTACCATTGATTAATGAATGATAGGCGACTAGCCAAAATCTAATATTTTTCTTTGGAAAATTCCAGAGTACGGAGCTTAAAAAGGGTTTGAATGGAAGTGGAAGGGGTTATCAAAAAAACTCAGTGGATGGAAACTATTGGAAATTTAATGAAAATTTTCATGACACAAATATAATCACTGCCAACCAATGGAAAAAGAGTTAAACAATGAAAAATGGCGAGAAGTTTTTGATTATAATTTTTCAGTGGGAAATTATGTTAGAAAAATGATGGGTTTTTGAGAGTGGTTATCGCCAAAAGTACATGTTCATTCTCACTTCTTCTGTCAATCAAAATATTTCTCTAGAACTTTCTACAAATAGCAATCTTCCTATTGCAAAATTACATTTCTATATTCCAAAATTGCATAATTTCAATGACATCTTTTTTTCATTACAAAGTTGTGTTCTTGTGCTTGAGATATTTATCTAACAATATGAAATAGTTTTGTTGCAGAATTTCCATTTTGCACATTTCTTTCTTCATAATACCAAGTTATCATTTTCAGTGTTTCTTGGGTTTTTCAATCTCATAAATTTTTCTTTAAATTTTCTTAAATATCATAGGAATCTTTACATATATATTTTTCCTTTAAATTTCATGGAAACTTCATCACAAGTTAGTTGAGATTATCTAAACCTGAAAAATATACATAGTTCTCCTTTGAGAAAAAAATAGTTTTTGGTCTATAAATAAAATCTCTCCATTCATTTCATGTAGTGCCACTAATGTTTTTAAACAATATACTTTTACCTTATATGACCTAAACTTGAAAAAGGTATTTTTAGAACATATCTCTATAGCTTGCTAATTAATCATATCTTATTAATTGTGTTCAACATATGAGATGTTATACTCACACCACTCATAAGGGGAAAAGGGGTTAAGAAACCTTATAAATAGTGAGGTTTGAACCCAAATCTTCTTTTTAAATGTGAGTACCCTTACTACTTATTGAAGGATTATCTTCCCCTAAAAAGCCACTCAAAGTTATTACTTTTACAATGATATGCATAATGACTTCTACATCACAATTACTCCTAGATCACAATATTTTGCTACTTGTGTACAATTCATACCGTCCCCCAGCACTAACCCCATAAATTTTATTTTGCACCCGGGTCCATGTTTAGCATGGACCATGCATGTTGTGTCAACGGTCACGGTGAACATTTATTAGGCATAATGATGAACATTTTAGAATTTTTTGATATTCTAACATTCGCTGTTCAATTTGCCCATCTTCGAGCTTATACTACGTCTTTACATTGTTGTTTTACTATTTAATAATTAATGAACATTTGCATGCATTATTGATGAACATTTGTAAAGTTTGGTGATGAACATTGCATCAAGATGAACATTTACTATATATTAGTTTTTAACTTAGTTAAAATAATTTATAAATATTAATATATATTTTATCATAGGTTTCATATACATATGATATGTTTCTACATAGTTACATTTTTATAATGATATTAACATGTGGTAATGTGTAATTCTGTATTCTCTTTGCAATACCTATTCATTTCTTTCTATTATTAGCATCTTGATGGCAATAATGTTTAAAGATTTTTCTCTTCAATGACTATTAATTTCTTTTTATCAGAAAAAGACTGTCAACTTGGTAGGACCACTCAGACAAGAAATCGAAGAAGTTGATTTGATGATGAATGGAAGAGGAAAATAAAGCTTTAACTACTTAAATTAAAACAAACATCAAGCCTTACATACTAAAAGAATAAATGTTTCTTTCCCCCAAAAAATCGAACAGATGTAGTAAACAAAATTTTTTAGTACCCAAAAATATGATATGATTCATGGCTAATTTGAGAATTGTATTACAGTCTTAGCTTGTAATTATAGACAAAAAATATATTAGAATTTAGAAGATTAGGAGTAGATATGAACTCAACGACTGTACGACGTTTTGCACATTCCATCAGGCCTTGAATTGCCTTGTGCTAGGTGTCATCTTAAATTATATTTATATAATAATCTTTTATTGGTGTGCATTACAATGATAGGTAGCAAAATTGAGTCACATGGACCAATATTGAAAATATTTCAACTCACCATTAACTTACCACTTCAAATGTCACATTTTAAAAGCACAACTTCAGTATCCAAAATACATATATATACTAAGTTTTAATCTCATGCTACGAACAAATGAACTTTTTTGGAATATTTATTTTTTAAAACCACAAAATATTATAGTGTTGTATCATATTGTACTGTCTCTTCTTATTGTTTAACATGTAGATTATTGATAAATAAATATAGCCATTTTCAAATAATGTAATTCACTACAACACTCGATAGGTTTCAGTCGGATCTTTAGATGCACTAGAATTGAATTTAGTTATCATGCCTATCCGCTACAACATTTCGTGTAAATGGAGATCGAAGTTTGGAGACCGAAAATGAAAACGGTCTCTATTTTTTATTTGGAGACCGAATTCAGAGATCGAAAGGGTTCGTATCAAATTGAAATCAATTTAGATACCGAAATTCAATATATGGTCTCTACTTGAGACCAGCGCAATATTCGGTCTCAGAATTTGGAGACCAAATGCTGTTCTGGGTTCAATTAGAGACCATCAACAAAATTCCGGTCTCAAAGTTACGTACTAAACTCCAAAATTAGTTTCCATTTGCGACTGAAGTAGTTTTTGGTCTCAGATTTAGAGACCAAATTCTATGTTGGTTTCCATTGGAGACCAAAAAAGTTTTCAGTCTCGATTTTTTTGAGGAGACTTCTAGAAGGGTTTCATTTAGAGACCAAAATTCCCTGTCTCTAATCAATTCAGAGACCGAAGTGGATTTTGGTCTCAGATTTAGAGACCACATTGAAGGCCGGTTTCCATTGGAGACCAAAAGAGTATTTTGGTCTCAATTTTGGTTTCACTTAGAGAGCAAAATCCTCGGTCTCTAATTAATTCAGAGACCGAAGTTTTTTTGGGTCTCAGATTTAGAGACCAAATTGCAGGCCGGATTGCATTGGAGACCAAAATTCTTAGTCTCTAATCAATTTAGAGACCGAAATAGATAGGCGGTCTTCACTTAGAGACCAAAGATGCTTTCGGTTTCTAAATCCAGTCTCCAACTATTAGCTTTCTTTTTAATTCAGCTCTGATTTCTCTACTTCAACACCAGTCTCAAAGTTCTCGATCCTCATCTCTCTGGTAGCTTCTCCATCTCCATTTCAAATTCGCCCAAATTCACGCCCTGTCCTCTCTGCTTCAACGCCTGCGACTTTGAGTGCAAGATAGCACCGACTTCCGCCGTCTCCAGTGTGACGCCACCGTCTCTGCTTCGACTTCGTGCCCTCATCATCTCTCTAGCATCACTCACGCCCACTTTGTTGAGGTGCTGCAAGGTCTGAAGCAAGTTAGGGTTTCGAATTCCGGCGAGGGGGTGGTTTTCGGTGACATAAGCCCCTGAATGTGCGGTTGTTTGAGGCTAGTTCTCTGATTCTTTGCACTTGAGTGCCTGACTTAATGGAATTTGTCTTCACCTTCAATGCAACCATGCTACCCACCGTAATTCACTTTTGCCTAATTGCAAAGAACTTGTTCTGAACTTGCAAAGAAGATTAATGAAGAAAAGAATCTGTGGGTTTGCTACTAATTCATTTCTGCCTAATTCACTTCTGTGGGTTGTTCTACTTTCAAGTTTAGTCTGATCTGGGTTTTCGAATGTTACAATTGCCACTTACAGTCTTAATTTCCCATATACTCGTTTGTATTGTTAGTATAGTTGCTTGCCCCTTTTTCAACGCCATATTCATATTTGGGTTCTTGTTCTGAGATTGGGTTGAATGAACTGAGGTTGAGGTTTGGTTCTAGTTCACATTCGTCACTCTCAACATTTCAATGTGCTCTTGTTGTGTGTTATTTTTAGCCCCTAGATACATATGTGGAATCTTGGTGTATCAATTTGTGCTGGTCATTATCGAATTGTACAAGGTAATATGTGTTTCTTCAATTTTCATTAGTTGGAAATAGTTCGTTACCATGCTTGCTACTGAATTGAAACTTCACTAGTAGGTTGTTGGCTTAGAGTTTAGTGT
Organism: Lophocereus schottii; assembly: GCA_002740545.1. Taxonomy (NCBI): domain Eukaryota; kingdom Viridiplantae; phylum Streptophyta; class Magnoliopsida; order Caryophyllales; family Cactaceae; genus Lophocereus; species Lophocereus schottii. The sequence goes on from NCQV01063010.1 coordinate 52,337, forward strand.
TACCAGTAGGTTTTTAGCTAAGAGTTTAGTGGTTCTAGATCATGGTATTTGTTTGGATTTGAAACTTACTTTGATTTCCTACCTCTTATTACATAATCAACTTTGATGAGACAATTTGATAAAATTAACAGCAAACAGTACATGTAAAGCTCTTT
>NCQV01063017.1:910-11987 GCA_002740545.1 Lophocereus schottii
TTTTATCAAGTGTTTGGTATGTGGTGAGTTGATTTTTGGCTGAAATTTACTTATATGCTTGAAACAATCGAGTCAACATTCGAAAGAGAACATTTGCTTGTTGGACTGCTTGAATAGACCTGGCATAATTTCGTCTCGAAAGAGAGATTTATATGTTAGGAGGGCTAGTAAGTAATCAAAGACTTTGAACTTGAATTAAGTTAACTTTATTTGAAAAGGACTTTTGCTTAGTTTAGGCAAATTTGGTTGATTTCAAAAGAATAGATCAAATTTCTTGATAAATTACAATTCCTTGAGATTAACCTATTAGAGAAAAGTGCATGTTTATCATTTTGATCAAATCATCTTTCATAACTATATGAATTCCTAGATGTTTTTCCTTAATTGATTTAGAATGAGTGTATTAGAAATTGTTAATTCAGAACCATTTAAATTTGGATTCGCTTAGCATATCTTAGAGGGATATAGCCCAATAGTTTTACCTAGTCTCTATGGAATCGACTATGAATTGCTACAATGCCACCACACGCTTGCGGGCCTATCAGACTCACTCTTGCCTAGATGATATCTTGTTGCATTTAAGTTAGTCAACTACATATTATACTCCCTTGGTAGATAGTGCATCTGACCCAGTTACCCAACCTATTGTTACTCCCTCTCGTTCTTTTGATATGTCAGTTGAAGTGCCTATTTAAATTGAGCTTCATGCCTCATCTCTTGGTATTCCACCGCAAGCTGTGTGTACAAGTACTAGAAGCAGAAAAAAATTCCTACCTGTATGGCTAATTTTATTACCTAAACTCTACAACTCCAGCCTTCCACTGATGAGAATGTTGATGCTCAATTGCTAATGCAGTTTCTATTGTTCAACTGTGTACTTCATCTAGGGCACTTATGGCTTATGTAAAGAATGCTCATGATCTAGTATCTTTCCCTGAAGCCATTACGGATAGCAGATGGTATGAGGCAGTGAACTTAGAGTTGCAAGCTTTGGAGGAAAATAATACTTGGGAAGTGACCACATTTCCCCGGGCAAAAAGGCCATAGGCTATAAGTGGATATGCAGGATAAATTTTAAGTCTGATGGCAGCCTAGACAAATGCAAGGCCAAATTAGTTGCCTCGGCTACGTACAAAAATTTGGAGTTGATTATTGGGAGACTTTTGCCTCAGCAGCCAAAATGATTACTATCAGAACCCTATTAGTTATAGCTTCTATTTGTAATGGAGCTTGTATCAAATGGATGTCTTAATTATCTTCTTACATGGTGATTTGGAAGAAGAGGTGTACATGGCTATGCCCCTTGGTTATGTAGGTTATGGTAAGCCTATTCAGCCTCTTGTAACTTTAAAACCCAGGAGGAGATAGGTACGCAAGCTACTGAAGTCTCTCTATGGACTGAAGCAGCCTCCTAGGCAATGGTTTGAAAAACTATCTACAACTTTGTTGCAGTTTGGGTTTCATAAATCCAAAATTGATTACACTTTGTTTACAAAGAAGACAGGCAAGGTTTGACAGTGGTACTCATCTATGTGGATGATATGGTTATCATAGGGAGCAATGTTGTAGCTATCTTATAGTTGAAAGACTACTTCAGTGCTTAGTTTCATATAAAGGATCTTGGGAAGCTGAGTTACTTCTTGGGACTGAAATTGAGTACCACAAATGAGGGTATTTTCTTATGCCAAAGGAAATACACCCAAGATTTGCTCAAGGAAACCAAAATGGATAATAGTCAAATCCTTAAGGTACCATTCACACCAAATTTAAAGTTGTTTGCTGACGCAGGTCAGCCTCTTGAGGATCCAAAATGATTTAAAAGAATTGTTGGAAAATTTATTTACTTATCCATTACTAGACCTTATATAAGCTTTGAAGTTTGGTTTTTAAGTCAATTTATGGGCTCTCCCACTGATGCTCATATGAAGGAAGTTTATCACTTACTCCAGTATTTGAAAGCCACCTCAGAGCATGGTATTTTATTTGCCAAAGACTAAGATTTTCAGTTAAAAGCATTACATGATTCCGAATGGGGTAGCTACCCAAATTCAAGAAGGTATGCCATTGGTTATCCAATACTGTTAGGTAAATCTTTGATTTTAAAGAAATTTAAGAGCAAGGAGTTGTATCTTATTCTACTACTGAAGGTGAATACAGAGCTATGGCAAATACATGCTGTGAGCTAACATGGTTGTCAGCCTTGCCGAGGGTTCTGTATGTGAAACTTGTGTTGCTAGTTTGGTTGTTTTGTGATAAATAGGTTGCGTTATAAATTGTGAAGACCTGTGTCTTTCATGATAGAACAAATCACATTGAGGTGGATTGTCATTATGTACAAGACACGTTTAAGATTGACTAAGTTTTCCCTGTTCATATGAGCTCTAAAAATTAGCTAGCTAACTTGTTTACCAAGGTGGTTTCAGCAAGTCAGTATGTCAATTTGCCAAGCAAGTTGAGTGTGCTTAGCTTTACACAACCACCAGCTTGAGGGCAAGTGTTGGAGACGGTATGCTAGCTGAAGCAAAATGAAGCCAAGCCAAAAATTGGAGCTGAGATGTGCTGAGTTAAGAGAAGTTGAGCTGAGCCAAAGAAGATTGCTTGTTAAGCTTTTCTGTTTTTTAAGATATTTTGTAATGAACATTTTAGGATAACTGTGAGTTTGTTATGCCACTTATGCCACCTGTTTTCAGGTATATATGCTGAGAGAATGAATGAAGATGATAACACCGATTATCCCAAAAATTTCCAGTCACACTCCTTCTCTCTTTCTCTTCTTTTTTTCTCATTGAAACTCAACAAATGTTCACTCATGGAGGACCTCAATATTAGCACAGTATCGGTGCTCTAATGATCAAAAGCTGAGTTGGTCATTAAAGTTGAATATCAAAACTGATTGTTGTTGATCAAAATTGATTCAACTCATTGATCTTTGATTGGGTATTCAAATCTATGGCTATGAGAAATGTCAGTGAAAAGAATCGCAATAAAAGTTATGCTAAATTACAAAATCCTTTGTTTGTTCATCCTTCGGATGGACCTGGATCAGCTGATCTGAAAATCAAACTAATTGGATTAAGCAATTCAAAATCATGGAGGACAGCTATGGAGATAATATTAACAACAAAGAGGAATCTACCATTCATTTATGGAACCATTATAAAACCTTAAGATGATTTAATGAAAGGATAGTGGGATGCTTGCAACAATATGGTTATAGCACAGAATTATGAATTCAGTATCTAATTCAATTGTAGAATCCATTTTGCATGTTGAGTCTACATCTATAATCTGGAAAAACTTAAAGAAAAGGTTTGCAATAAGCAATCGTTCAAGAAAGTGTAAATTCAAATAAAATGTTTACAATTCGAAGTAAAATAGAGCTCCTATTATTGAGTATTATACAAGAATGAGGGAAATCTGGGAAAATTTGAGTGCAATGGCTGATCCGCCTTGGTTTGCAAATAGAAATGACAAAATTGCCAATTTCTTACAAGCATTGGCCAGGCAGAATGAAGAATAAAAGCTATGTTAATTCTTAAATGGACTGGATGAGACATATGCCACACAGAGAAGTCTAATCCTACTCATGAATCCATTACCATCAGTAGAAATAATGTGCTTAATGCTTCAACAAGAAGAGTCCCAAAGAGAAGCTCTGGAAGATATACATGTGCAAATTGAGCCTTCTGCCTATGCCTTACTGAGTACAAGTGTTGAGGTCAAATGTCGTGTTTGCAGCGATAGAGGACGCATCAAGGAAAAATGCTGGCAAATCATTGGATATCCTAAGTGGCATCCAAGATCAAAGAAGAATCCACAGAGGAAAATTGGAGCTAATAGATAAGGACAGTAGAATCAAGGCTATGGAGGCAGAGTAAAGGGCCCTGGATTGAAGAATGCTAACCAAGCAACAATTACTGAAACTCCAGTGCTTGGATTGATAACTGAACAGATTGAGTAGCTCCTTAAACTGCTGCCAACAAGTTCAAAGAACACCAGTAATATCAGCACAATAAGTCACTCAGGAGAAACAAGGGAAGAGCTATATTGCAACTTTACAGGTGCAACTATCAGCTTTCATGTTGTGTAAGATGCTGTGAATTAGACAATTGATACAAGTGCTACAGATCGTATAACATCTTTCCCTAAATATCTTATCAAATCTAAAAGTAATGTTGATAATTTTTGCATTAGGTTGCCAAATAGAACTCAAATGCCTATCACTCTTAGAGATGTACAATTATACAATGACCTCATCCTAAAAGACATATTGGTCGTCCCTACCTTTAAATACAATTTGTTCTATATGAGTAAGCTGTGCAAGGGTGATAATTGTGTAGTCATATTTCACGATGAAATATGCTTGATTCAGGACTGTACAACGTAGAAGTTAAAGGGAATTGGTAAGCACAGAGGAGGACTATACTACCTGGTTAATTCACATTTGAAGCAAGTGCCTCAGAAGTTGTTCAGCATTGATAATAAAGTGTTCGGCCAGTTCTTTGTAGTGAGTAGATAGTATTCATTTGCTAATCCTATCAATAAGCAGGTAGATTTTAGCGTTTGGCATAAAAGGTTTGGATGTGCTCCTGAATCAAAGTTGAGGTGTGTTGGCATTGTTCCCAAAGCTAATCATTGAAAGGAAGTTTGTTTGACATGTCCAATGGCTAAATTTGTAAACTGCCCTATGAACTCAGTGATTATCATGCTAATGATCCATTTCAACTTATGCATATTGACATATAGGGTGCATATAGAGTTCCAGGTCATGAAACATTCAGATATTTTCTCACCATTGTTGATGATCATTCTAGAGCTACCTGGATTCAAGAGGGGTACCTTCTATATTTCTGGGACATCCTCATCAACAAAAAGAATATAAACCGATGAATCTACTTACCAAATAATTCTTTATTTCTAAATATGTTCATTTTTGTGAACACATCTTTCCATATAAGGTAGGGAGTTATAAGGAGTATATGTAGTCTATTCCAGAGATTGCTTCTAGGACCAAATGGACTCACTCTTGCCTAGATGATATCTTGTTGCATTTGAGTGACTCAACTACACATTCTAGTCCCTTAGTAGATAGTGCGGCTGCACCAGTGGGCAGCCCACTCCTACTCCTTCTCATACTTCTGAAATGTCAGTGGAAGTGCCTGTTTTAGCTGAACTTCATACTTCATCTCCCAGTATTCCATCCCAGGCTATGTGGACAAGTAACAGAAGCAGAAAAAATACTACCCGGATGGCTGATTTTATTACCTAAACTTTGCAGCACCAACCTTCCACTAATGAGAATGTTGATAACTCAATTGCTAATGTAGTTTATACTGTTCAACTGCATGGTTCATCAAGGGCACTCACGACTTCTATAGAGAGTGTTCATGATCCAGCATCTTTTCGTAAAGCCATTAAGGACAATAGATGGTGTAAGGCAATGAAATTAGAATTGTATGCTTTGGAGGAAAATAATTCTTAGGAAGTGACCACATTGCCCCCTGGCAAAAAGGCCATAGGCTGCAAGTGGACATACAAGACTAAATTTAAGTCTGATGGCAGCATAGATAAATATAAGGTAGGATTAGTTGCTCTAGGCTACAGACAAAAATTCAAAGCTGATTATTGGGAAACTTATGCCCCACTACCCAAAATGACTACTGTCAGAACCCTATTAGCTGTAGGTTCCATTCAGCAATAGAGCTTGTATCAAATGGATGTCTCAAATGCCTCCTTCCATAGTGATTTGCATGAAGAGGTGTATATGGCTACGCCCCTTGGTTATATAGGTTATGGTAAGCCTATTCAGCCTCTTGCAACTGTAGCACCCAGGGAGAGATAGGTATGTAAGCTACTGAAGTCTATCTATGGACTGAAGTAGGCTCCTAGACAATGGTTTGAAAAATTATCTATAACTTTTTATAGTTTGGGTTTCATCAATCCAAAGTTGATTATACTTTGTTTACAAAGAAGATAGACAGTAGTAGTCATCTATATAGATGATATGGTTATCATATGTTACAATGCTACAGCTATCTCGGAGTTGAAAGACTACTTGAGTGCTCAGTTTCACATGAAAGATCTTGGGAAGCTGAGTTGCTTCTTGGGGTTAGAAGTGAGGACCACAAATGAGGGTATTTTCTTATGCCAAAGGAAATACACCTAAGATTTGCTTAAGGAAACCAAAATGGATAACGATCGAATCCTTAACGTACCATTAACACCACATTTGAAGCTGTTTGATGACATAGGTCAGCCTTTTGAGGATCCTAATAGATTTTAAAGAATTGTTAAAAAATTAATTTACTTATCCGTTACCAGACCATATATAAGCTTTGCAATTCAGTTTCTGAGACAATTTATAAGTTGTCCCACTGATGCCCATATAAAGGAAGTTTATCACTTACTCTGATATTTGAAAGGTACCTCAGGGCGTAGTGTTTTATTTGCCAAAGACTCAGATTTTCAATTGAAAGCATTCTGTGATTCTAATTAGTGTAGCAGTCTAAATTCAAGAAGATGTGTTACTAGTTATGCAATATTGTTATGCAAATCTTTGATTTCATGGAAATCTAAGAAGCAAGGAGTTGTGTCTCGTTCTATTGCCGGATGTGAATACAGAGCTATACTAAATATATGTTGTTAGCTAACCTGATTGTTCCCTTATAAGGGATCGGCTGCCTTACACATTGTGAGGAACCCTATGTTTCATGAAAGAGGAAAGCAGATTGAGGTGGATTATCATTAAATACAAGACGAGTTTAAGATTGGCCAAGTTCACCATTTTCATGTGAGCTTTAAAAATCAGCTAGCTAACTTGTTTACCAAGGTGGTTTCAACAAGCCAATATGTCAATTTGCTAAGCAAGTTGTGGGTTGTTAGTTTTGCATAACCACCAGCTTGAGGGGGAGTGTTGGGGATGGTATGCTAGCTGAAGCTAAATAAAGCCAAGCTAAAAAATGGAGCTTAGTTGTGCTGAGCTAAGAGAAGTTGAGCTAAGCTAAAGAAGATTATTTATTAAGCTTTTCTATTTTGTGAGATATTTTGTAATGAACGTTTTTAGGATAACCGTAAGTTGGTCATGCCACTTATGCCACTTGCTTTTAGGTATATATGCTGTGAGAATGAATGAAGATGATAACATAGATTATCCCCAAAATTTCCAGTCACACTTCTTCTCTCTTTATAAATATTCAACTTCATAAATTGATACAATAAATTATTCAAGTATATAAAACAAAATATTCAACTTCATAAATTGGACAAATAAAAAAACTATTGCGAAGAGAGGAGGACGCAGAAATGAACACCAGTAATCTCAATGCTTAATACCTAGCTTTACATATGTTAGACAAAATGAATAATGCACAGATAATAAAAAACTCCAACTACACAAAAAAACCAATTTCAGTAAAATAAAAACGTGCTGGAATTCATAAATCAGTTTTAAAAATATGGACGTATGATATAATTCGTACTCAGGGTGACCTAAATATTTCTTAAAATTTTACTACTATTAGCGAAGAGAACCTTAAATTAATGACTACAATAAAAGAGGCAAGTAAAGAGAAGAGAGGATTCTCAAGGGCCACAAACAAGGAGAAACCTCTAGAGAGAGAAAGTGCATGAGAGAGAGAGTCTCCTGTTCCTAGTACCCTATAACCCTAGCCACCATAAACCATCCTCCTGATCCTCCAGATCTGCTTCCAAGCACACCACCACCATTGCTATTACTGCATTCCTGCTGCGTTTTTGGCTCGTTTACTTCTTTTACCCATGCTTTGCACTCATTTCCCCCTACGATTCGTGCACCCATTCTTTTCCCCATGCGTTCCTATTAGCTTGCTCGGTCAGACCTTGGTAGTTCTAGTCATATCTCCCCCAGATTTCCTGTCCCTCTTGCTGCTGTGGGTTGGAAACAATTGAAGAACTAAAAGTTGGTACCACCAGCGTTTTCCAGATTTGAAGTTCTGACCGTCATGTCCGATAAGGAGGGCCTCAAGACTAGCGATAGTCTTCAGGTATACTACCCTCACCTCCTCTGATCAAGCAATCTCCAGGTAATTCACTCCCTTGAGCCCTAAACCCTTATACTGAGTTCACATATTTATCTATTTTTAGTCACCCCTAGTAGTAGAAAATTCATTTTACCAAATTCCTGTCTATGAATTTTGTTCAAATTGCCCAGTCACTTTTAGTCTCTTCCCCGATCTATGTGATTATGCATGAACCATCATTTTAGACTTTGTCTTCAACGAAGCTCCTGCGTGTTTATGTTGATTCTCGACAGAAGTATGCGATTTTTGAGTTCCAATGTTTCTCTCATCGCCAAGACTTTCTAATATCCATTGATGTATCGTATTTGTGTTGCTTTGATCTAACTTTAGTTTATCTAATTTGTATAGTTTGTGAGTGCTTTGTCTAATAGTGTGTTTGCTGGCTCTTTATGTGGTCCTGGATTTTGCTAATTTGTATGTTCTGTTTTGGTTCGATAGATCTAAACTTGGATTGGTCCATATTTTTGTGGTTCTGGATTTTTCTGCCCCTTTTGTGGCTCTCTGATGCTAATTGTGCAAGGAGTTATGCACTTGAGAGCTATTAGAACTCTTGTTCAGGGTCTGAGTCTACTGAAAGTTCTTATGTTAAGCCTATTAGTTCTGATGGAAGTTTTAATGTTATCTTTCATGCTGACTTCTATTATAGCTACAAGCTCTTAGTTAAAAGCTTCACTGTGAACACTCTGGCAGTCATATATGTTCCACAAGCTTGGGTTGGGACTTCTTTCTTTGTGATATGGATGGTGTATTGGCGTAATTATTGTAGTTTATTTACTTGTTCTTATTTGTGGAAGTTGATATTTGAACCTTTTGTGGGTCTAATTATGGTGAGAGGACAAAAGGGCTTCCCCTTATGGCCCAAGGCCAGTCCATGGAATGATTGACTAGGATCACCTGATGCACAATTTTACTGCTATCTTTTGGCTTATATTATAGGTCATTTGGTTAACTTTGTTTGGGTTTAGATTTGGGTCTTCCCAGCACTTCTTTGATAGATGCTAGCAAACCCCGTGAAGGGAGGCGGTAGCTTTTTGCTCTACATCTCTATGATGCCAGGGTCTTGTGCCCTAGGCGACTAGAGCTTTGCAATCCTTTCCTGATTTATAAACAAATCAAGGATGATAATAACATCACTATATGATTACTTGAGATTTTGACACTATTTTATACATATGTTATTACAAGGTTTCTAGGTTATGTACATGGTTTTTTAAGGACTTATTTTAGCTACATTAACGTTGGAGAGGTGGAGGCATACGCTGGAAGCTAGAGGTTTTCGGTTAAGTAGATTGAAAGTGGAATACCTCCATTGTTGTTTCAGTGGAAGGATAGAAGAGGGGGGTGAAATCACACTGGATGGGAGGGCGATACCAAAGGTAACTAAATTTAAGTATCTGGGCTCGATCATCCAGCAGAATGGGGACATTGATAAGGATATTAGCTAGCGAATAAGAGTGGGCTGGCAAAAATAGAAGTCAGCCTCAGGGGTGCTGTGTGACAAGAGGGTGCCCCTAGGATTGAAAGGCAAAGTGTATCGGATGGTAGTTAGATCGACTGTTCTCTATGGATCGGTGTGTTGGCCTCTAAAAAAGACATCGGCCCAAAGGTTGATAGTAGCAAAGATGAGAAGATCAAGTGGATGTGTGGTTTTACGAGATTGCACAGAATTAGGAATGGAGTAATCAGGAACTTAGCTAAAGTGGCCCCCATAGAAGAGAAGATGAGGGAATTGAGGCTTAGATGGTTCGGCCAAGTGAAGAGGAGAAGTGTCGCCGCCCCAGTGCGGAGGTGGGAGATGATTGACGCCCCGGTGGTAAGAGATGGAGGGGTAGACCGAAGAAGAGCCTAGACAAAGTGAATAGAGGGGACCTGAAAGCTGTCGGTCTGACGGAGGACATGGCTCAAAATAGGAGGCTGTGGCGGAATAGGATTAGGGTCTCAGATCATAGGGGATCGGCCCCGTAGATGGCAGTAGCTTCAGTGGCTGGGTGCAGGTAGGGTTTTGGCGTGCTTTTTTGCAGGATGTGCTTTTCTGGGAAGCGACGGCATCGGTGTCTCTTAGATTGTTGAGGTACGTCTCCACCCCATGTTTATTTGCTCTTTGTTCCTGCAGCTTTAGCTTATTCGGAACCTTTTCGCCTCGGTAAATGGTTTGCAATCGTTTCTTTATAAAACTTTTTCACAAAACTGTTTTGTCGGTCTTTTCGAATCAGTCTCTCTATGGGTAGGAATACCAGTAGAGGTAAGGTTGCCTACAGGTGGATCTCCCCAAACCTCGCGAAAACGGGACCCACACTGGGAGTTGTTGTTGTTATTGTTGTTGTATTTTAGCTATGTTAACATTGCTAAACTTGTGTTTTTTTTTTTTAACGAGATCTGGGCTTCCCTTTTCTTCTGGGTTGCAATGGTCACTGGAGCTTTGCTGTAGGAGGAAGGTTGTAGGCTTACACATGAAGCTCAAAAGTTCGAAAAATGGGACTTTCATTTATCACTCTTTTTTCTCATTTATTAGTGTAAGTTGCAAGGACTTAGAGATTACCATCGCCAAAATTCATTTGTTCTCCAGTTGCATTCTTTTTTTTGGGCCACCTTTAAGTCTATCATGTATTTGTAATGTCTGTTTCAAGCTATATGCTTTGTTTACTATTTCTGTTATTTATAAATTGGTGAGAGGAAGAAAGCAAATTAGCTTGATTCCCAAGGCCACAACTCCAACCGATCCTATGGATCATCAGATACATATTTTGCTCAATGCTCTACAGTCTTATTTGTTGACTAATCCATTCTATGGGCTCATTATACATTTCCTTAATATCTTTATATTTGATGAACAGACCGCTAACCACGATTATGTCTATTACGAGCATACTCCGAAATACACCTTTTATCGTTGTTATTAATGAAAATTATTGTATGGAATGTTGAAGGAGCGAAAAAAGCCTAACTCCAGCTAGAAGTGGGTTTTATCCATAGAACAATCAAACCTGATATCCTGATTTTGACTGAGAAAATGGTAAATG
>NCQV01063030.1:0-11512 GCA_002740545.1 Lophocereus schottii
ATATATATATATACACGCACACACACACGGACATATATATAACTTGGCCCCATAAGCCACAAGTCACATGTCTCTCCATGAATCACAACTTTTAATGGTTAGTATGAGGAATGGGGCATGCGAAAGAAAGTAATCAATAGTGTTATGTTAAGTCACCATCCAACTAACATAACTCTATCACCTAACACAATACCTCAAATCATCCAAACATTAAGTAGCATACCTAATTCGTTTATGCTAAATGATGTATCAGATGATTACATAATCAATGTAATCATCAGGGCTTAGATGGTGAAGATTGATAGATTTTTCATTAGACACATGATATTTCATCTTAATTTAATTGCTTCTTAACGTTCTCTTCTTCAACGCTATACATCGTAGCCCTTAAGAAATACATTAAAGTAGCATCATTAACCTTTGACTACATATTATAACTCTAAGTCCAAGATCATCATTTATAGGGCCACACAGTGACAAAAGATAGGGAAGTCAATTATCGCTCCTTACATAGATTGTCTTAAAAGCATATACACTATGAAATGTGTGTCATGACATAACTCCTACACAATTGAGCATGTCACTCTGTATGCCATGTGAATCGACAACCTAGATTCTACCCAAAAAGCTAACTTGAACAACTAGATCAGCATACTAAATGTTAATCTTGACACTTTAGATTCAATTTTTTAAGGCTTCAATATCAAATATTTTATATTCGTCTCCCTTCAGTCTCATCTTAGATTTATTAAGGCAATTATATTCTGCCATTCGTACACTATTAGTGTGATGAATCACTATTACACACCTAATGACAATGTGATTCAGTCTCATTCTGCCTACTACTCAAGTGCCAGGATGATAGCCTGTGTGACTAAACCAATCAGAAGCTTATAACATTCCAACATGCCTAACACGCAACAATTAATTATCAACATTCAGGAAAAAGAAACATCAACCTTTAATACCTAAATGCTCATTTAAAAAAAAGTACACCAAATAACAAGATGCATCCAAGAGCTAAAAGCTACGAAGTCCTAAACTCATCGTCTGAGTTTTAAAAGCATCTCTAAAATCCACTTAGTCAATGTATCACCACTAACCTTGTTAGTGGACATATACTTAACGACAACTTCCTTTGTCTTTATGGCATATTGCACAAAGTGACAACACCTCTTCATGTGCTTGTTCTTTTAATGGAACTTCGGTTCCTTAGTGAACTAGATGGTATCAGTGTTATCACACATCTCAATAGGACCACCATCGAGGAGTCAGATTAAGATCTTGAAGAAATCTCCTAAGCTACATTGTCTCCTAAGTGTTAAGGCATAGGGTGACGTACTCCACCTTTGTGATATGGTTCCTCCACCTACAGTGAAGACATATCATAAGGTTAACCGAGACTCATCGAGTCACTACCCTAATCAACATCTGAATATCCTCTCAATTTAAGGTCAAGAAGCAATGGGCTAGAGATGGCAAGAGGGAGATTAACTCATGGGAGAAGCTTAAATCTCTTATGAACAAGCGGTTCCTTCCTGAAAGTTACAAGTAAGACATCTACACCCGACTTTTTTCACTCAAACAAAACAACATGAGTGCAGGTGAGTACATAAGAGAGTTTTGAGCAACTTTTCTTGAGGGGAGGCATCCATGAACTCCAAGAGCAACCCGTGGCTCGGTTTTTCAACGAGCTAAACCCCCTCATTGCTAGAAAGGTGGAACTTCAATCTTATTTTACCTTGGATGATGTCTTCAAGTTAGCTCTCAAGGTTGAAAAGTGAAGAAAGGAAAAGAGAGTCTTCACTAAGCTTTTTTCCAAGAAGCAAGTAAGTTCAAAGCCTCCATTCAAGCCCTTTTCTCACCCAAAACCTGAAGGCACCTCACGGGTTGACAAGGGTAAAGTCGTGGCTCTTCCTTCTCCAAAGGAATTGCCTAAGAAGCTTGAAGGGAAGGAGTGCTGTAAGTGTCAAGGTTATTGCCATTTCCAATACGATTGTCCAAATCGAAGGGTCATGACCATGTAAGAAGTTGAAGAAGTAGATGCCATGTTGATGGAAGTGCAAGATGAAGCTAATGGGGCATATTCAGACCCTATGGAAGATGAAACTCAACTTGATGCCCATGAAGGTGAACTACTTTTGTTAAGGAGGGTTCTACACACTCAAGACACTCCTTATGACAAGGCTCAAACAGAAATGATCTTTCACTCCCAGTGTACCATTCAAGATAAGGTGTGCAACTTGATCATTGATGGAGGAAGTTGCACTAATGTAGCCTCCACTACTCTCATTGAAAAGCTTGGTATTCCTACAATTTCACACCCCCAGCCGTACTCACTAAAGTGGCTCAATGATGGTGGCAACATTAATATATCTAAATAAGCACTCATCTCATTTTCAATTGGAAAGAAGTATAGGGATAATGTCCTTTGTGATGTGGTACCCATGAGTGCGTGTCATGTTCTTTTGGGTCGGCCTTGGCAATTTGATAGGCTTGTCATGCATGATGGGTTCAAAAACACTTACTTTTTGATCTTTGATAGGGAAAGAATTGTCTTAAACCCACTAGCTCAAAACCAAGTCCACAAAACTAAGCCCGGGGTGGGAAGTGAGAAGAAGAGAGACCTCCTCATGTTGAGTGAAACACAGGTTGAGCGAGCTTTAAGCAAAGGCAAGCAAGGCCTAGTCTTGTTAATGCTTGAAAGCAACAAAAATGAGGAAGTGACTCCCTTACATCCTAAAATCAACCCCCTCATCTCACAATACCAAGATGTATTCCCACAAGAACTACCCCCGGCCTCCCTCCAATCCGAGGCATTGAGCACCAAATTGACTTCATTCCCGGTGCTCCTCTTCCTAACAAGGCAAGCTATAGGTGTAACCCACAAGAAACCAAAGAGCTCTAACGCCAAGTAGAGGAATTGATGGCTAGAGGCTATGTACGTGAGAGTATGAGCCCTTGCTCGGTTCCGGCTTTGTTAGTACCCAAGAAGGATGGTACCTTTCGCATGTGTGTGGATAGTAAAGCAACAAACAACATTACTATCAAGTATAGGTATCCCATACCAAGACTTGATGATATGCTTGATGAACTTCATAGCTCTTCTATCTTCTCCAAGATTGATTTGAGAAGTGGGTATCACCAAATCCGCATGAAAGAGGGAGATGAGTGGAAGACGGCATTCAAGACAAAGGGTGGGCTTTATGAGTGGCTAGTGATGCCTTTCAGCCTCTCTAATGCCCCTAGCACGTTCATGAGATTAATGAATGAAGTCTTAAGGCCTTTTCTTGGAAGGTTTGTGGTGGTCTATTTCAATGATATTTTGGTTTACTCCAAGAACTAAGAGGACCATCTACATCATTTAGAAGAAGTTTTCAAAGTTCTAAGAGCTTAAAGGCTCTTTGGCAAGTTGGAAAAATGTGAGTTCTTTTCACCCCAAGTCACCTTTCTGGGGTATGTTGTCTTTAAAGATAAAATCTCCATGTATCAAGCTAAGGTTGAAGCCATCAAGTCATGGCCTACTCCTACTTCTATCATTGAAGTTAGGAGCTTTCATGGCTTAGCATCTTCTTATAAGAGGTTCATCAAGGGGGTTTAGCACCCTCACGGCCCGCATCGCCGAGTGTATAAAGAAGTGAACATTTAAGTGGACCAAGGCTGCACATGATGCCTTTAACAAGCTCAAGACCAAGTTATGTGAGGCCCCGGTGTTAGCGCTTCCTGACTTTAACAAGCTCTTTGAAGTTGATTGTGCTGCAAGCGGAGTAGGTATAGGGGCTGTCCTCATGCAAGATCAACGCCCTATTGCCTACTTTAGTGAGAAACTCAATGGCTCAAGGAAGAACTACTCCACATATGACAAGGATTTCTATGCTTTGGTGAGGGCGCTTGATCATTGGTCACATTACTTAAGGCCAAAACAGTTTATACTTCACTCCAATCATGAGGCCTTAAAGTACTTGAATGGCCAACATAAACTCAATCCAAGGCATGCTAAATGGGTTGAGTTCTTGCGAAGCTTCTTCTTTATGGCTAAATATAAGAAGGGGAGCATGAATGTAGTGGCGGATGCACTATCTAGACGGACTCCTTATTAGCCGTGATGGAAGCAAGGGTCATAGGCTTCCAATTCATCCGTGATCTCTACCAAGAAGATGAGGATGCCAAGCCTTACCACAATGGTTAAGAAGGCAGCAAGCATAGCCCCTGCATTCACCAAGAGGGCTTCTTATTCAAGGACAACAAGCTTTGTATTCCAAAAGGACCCATTCGAAAGCTTCTTACCAAGGAAGTTCATGGAGGAGGTCTAGCCAGCCACTTTGGAATCAATAAGACCATTGATATGCTCAAGGAACACTTCTTTTGGCCTAAGATGGGAGGTGATGTTCATAAGGTGATTTCCAAGTGTTTTATTTGTCAAAAGGCCAAGAGTC
This sequence comes from Lophocereus schottii, assembly GCA_002740545.1. Classification (NCBI taxonomy): domain Eukaryota; kingdom Viridiplantae; phylum Streptophyta; class Magnoliopsida; order Caryophyllales; family Cactaceae; genus Lophocereus; species Lophocereus schottii. The sequence goes on from NCQV01063030.1 coordinate 4,437, forward strand.
AATTCCACCAAGGTTTATACACTCCTTTGCTTATCCCTAATGGTCCATAAGAAGATGTGAGCATGGATTTCATAGTTACTCTTCCAATGACTCAAAGGGGTGAGGATGCTATTATGGTGGTGGTGGATCGTTTCTCAAAGATGGCTCACTTCATTCCTTGTGAGAAGACTGATGGTGCATCTCGTAGCCCATCTCTACTTTAAGGAAGTTGTTAAGCTTCATGGTATTCCTAAAACCATTGTGTCTGATCGGGACACAAAGTTTCTTAGACACTTTTGGAGGTGTTTGTGGAAACTCCTTGGTACTAAGCTCTTGTATAGTACCTCCCACCATTCTCAAACGGATGGGCAGACTAAAGTCACCAACAAAACTCTTGCTACTTTGCTTAGAAGCTTGGTGAGTAAAAGCATTAAGGAGTGAGATCTCAAGTTTCATGTAACCGCACTCCTAGCTTTGCTACTGCCCATCCTCCCTTTAAATCATACTATGGAATCAATCCACTAACTCCACTAGAACTCATACCACTCCCACTTGAGTCTAGAGTGAGTTATGAGGCTAAAGAGAGAGCAAGAGAGATGAAGAAACTTCACCAACAGATTTGGGCAAAGATTGAGAGACTAATTAGATGTATAAGGTAAGAGCAAACAAGCACCGCAAGGCTATCACCTTCAAGCCCGGGGACTTAGTATGGTTACACTTGAGAAAGGAGAGATTTCCATCAAGAAGGAGGAATAAGCTTATTCCTAGAGGGCATGGTCCTTTTAAGTCCTTGAGAAGGTCGATGTTAATGCCTGCAAACTTGAATTGGTCAGAGACATAGGTGTATCTCCCACCTTTAATGTAGGTGATCGCACACCTTACCTTGAGGATGAAGATGATGAGGATGATTTGAGGGAAAATCACAATCAAGAAGGGGAGAATAAAGCAAACTCCATGCCTAATTTAGTCTGTCGTCCTTAGTGGTCAAAAGCTCCATTCCAAGGGACTTGGTCCATGCACTGATTTGGAGCTCCTATTCAAAGCCCATCCTAAGCACTTAGAATGTGTTGCTCTACTCTTTTGGGAAGGTCAAGAGGCCTTCTAAGGGATTTCCTCATGGAAATGAGGTTAAACCCATGGCAAGAATAAGATGAGCTCAAAATAGTAGCTTGAGCCTATGATCAGTTTCTAACCAGTTTCTTAGTTCGGTTTTGTTCAACTTTTGGGACTTGATGTTGAGGTTATGATTGATTGAAAAGGCCACTCTCCTCAAATTTAAGAAGTATTTCTTCTAATAAAACTAGTTGCAAGGCATTTGGAGATCATTTGATTAGTCAATCAGCCAATTCTTTCCAAGTGGGCAGTTCTGGCAAGAAACAGCACAAGTTCGAAATGGAAGGGAATTAAGTTACCCAACTTAACTCCAACTTTTGTGAAACTTTGGGAAATGAAAAATGAGATAAATATTTATCAAACCACCAACCTTGAAGGACTAGAATACACCCCCTTGTGCTACTTTTATCCAGCCAAAAGGGCAAGAAAATTACTTGGTTGACCAGTTTTGCACTAGTTGTGTAAGAGCAACTTGTTAGCCTTAATTACTTGTACTTCTTTCTAGAGTTGAGTTTGAATTACTATATTTAGCTGCAATGTAAGCTTGACATTTCATTTTGATAAGCCATTAGCACTAATGAGGTGATAAAGTGACTAGATTAGCATGTAAGTACCAAGGGGAGTGGGTTGATTTGATAACTTTTCTTCCCTTATGTACTCTCTAGCACTTGGCTCATGTTTAGTGTGTGTAAGGCTTTGTGAAGCCCCTTAAAAAAGCCTTGGGGCCTTTGTAATTCATTAGTTATGCATGAATGAAAAAAGAGCTTGAAAGCTTCTCTCTCTAAAATCTTAAGTTCTCTTTATCCTTGTTTCTAAGGTGGTGAGTCTTGAGTGGAGCCTTTATAGAATTGTTGGTGGACAAGCCTTTATGTAATTCTTGATGGATCCTTAGTCTTGGTTGGTGGCATAGCCTTTAGACCAAGTCATATCTTATGTACAAGGAAAATTTGCAATTAAACTCAAGCAAGCTACATTCCGGTCCATCTTGGTCACGCTCCAAGATGACACACTTTGTCCTCTTCACCTTTTGATACAAAACCAATAGGTTGGTCCATATAGATCTCTTCCTCAATGATACCATTGAGGAAATTAATCTTTGCACCCATTTGGAATAATTCTAAGTTTGAAAGGGCAACCAGGGTTAGGAGTAGGCAAATAAAGACTAATCTCACCGTAGAAGAAAAAGTCTCTCACTAGTCTATACCCTTAATTTGGTTAAAACCTTTTGCTACTAGATGGGCCTTGAACTTGTCAATCGATGCATCTGTCCCACGCTTTATCTTGAAAACTGACTTGTTTCCAATAGGCTTGCATTCAGGTAGAGGATTAACAAGTTCCAAAGTCTTATTTTTTGCCATTGAGTCAATCTCACCGCTTACTGCGTCTATCCACTCTTTATGATTTGGTGAATCATCTGCCTCTTAAAAAAAGGTAGGCTCCTCTACTTCCAAGGGAGAGAAATATTTCCTATTCGATCTGGAGTATTGTCGAGAAATTCTTCCACGCTTATTCATTCGGATCTTAGGACCTTGATTATTTTTACTTCTTAGAAGAAGAATACATCCCCTTTCTCTAAGAGGTGTGAGACCCTTGGTATATGGAGAATCACTCCCATTATCTCTTTGAGGTGTGGTATCCTGAATGTGTGAACTAACCTAATGTTCAAGTCTTGGAGATTGAGGACGAATTTCATTATTTGGTTGATTCTCCTTAGAAGTTGCAGATTGAGGATGAAGCTCATTTTCCTCAGTCGAAAAACCTCCCTCGTTCCCAAAGGATGAGGGAGGCATACCACTGTGTGTGACTTGGAGAGAATTAACATCATCCACCATGCTAATAAATGGTTGAATGTCTCGTAGCAGACATCCGTATGTATTTCACCAGTTCTGGGTATTCATCATCAAGAAAATCAACATTACTTGAATCGATTTCTGCCATGTCACTATTCGAATGTTTCCCATACATCACATATTATTTGAAATGTTTGAGATGCCTTATGAACACCATCTCAGTAGCTCTACACCAACTTTCACATGTTTGTGTGTTGGGTTATGCACATAGTCAGCCAAATTCCATGGGCGTAAGTGATTAAAGGCGGCTTTTTACCATACCATAACTTAAATGAGTTATGCACCAATAAATGGGTTATGCCTATATGTTCTGCAACACCGTTTTACTGTATAATGTATGGAATTTAGCTGTCTTCGTTTACTTTTTCCCAACAAAACTCTTTGAATATATCAAAGAGATGTTTATGACCTCAATCGGTTTAAAGGGTCTTAACTTTTCGTTCCAATTGAATCTCCACTTTCACTAAGAAGCATTTAAACAAATCAAGTGCCAATAACAGTGAGATAACAAGTACACTTACCCATATCATGAATAATAATCTATGAGAGTAATAAAGTATATAGTTCCATGACATGCTTTGACATTCATGGGCCCATATATGTCAAAGTTGATTAACTGTAAGGGAGTTGATACCCTCGAAGCCTTATCAAAAGGCTTTATGGTTGCTTTACCAGCTAGACATGACTCACATCTAGACAACTTACCCCTAGTTAGTCTATCTAAAAGACCCTTTTTAGCTGGCCAACTGATTCTATCTTGATCCACATGGCTAAGTCGAGCATGTTACTTAACAGATTCAGAATCAGAGTTAAAATATGAGATAGAAGCAAAAGATTTATTACCATACTTTTCATCCAAATCTAAAACAATGAAATATCCTTCTAAAGTTGCATGACCAAACAAAGTGCCATTATAAAAGAAGTCTAAATCATTAGGATGAAACTAAAAGAAAAATCTAATCTCATTAAAGAAACAAAAGACATTAGGAATAATCACACCCTTAATGCATAGAGAGCATCATAAAGGAGTAGCTTTTCTCCTCCACGAAGTTTGAGCTGTTATGTTCCTATGCCAAGGATATCTTTCTTGCTGTCGTTCCCCAGTACCACAATCCGTGAACCCACCGGGGAGCGATGGAATTCCATGAATCCAACCTTTTCCTGAACTATATGCTTGGTTACTCCCTTGTTTACAATCCATTGACTAAGAGACTTAGTGACAAATACATGAAAATACAAACATAATTCAGCAATTTTGGTGAAAAGATGTACCTTAGTCGGTAGCCACAACCCCGAGCAAAGTGTCTCTTTTTTCCAAAGTTATAACATTTCACACGTGCCATATTCTTCTCTCCGTTGCCCTTAGCCTTTGCTACTTGGCAATAAATGCCACATTGGAGGGGGTTGATGATTTCAAATGCTATTCCTCCATTTCAAGGTGTTTTGAGAACGCCTCAAAGGTCTGTATGTTCTCATTGTGCGCCCTAATGAGTTTAAGATCCTCAGATTATCAGTTTCATCTCAGAAGGCCCGAATCACATGCAGGACTTGCTCCTCCCAGAGATTTCTCACCCTTTAGCCTTAAGATCTTGAACCTTGTCACTCGTGGTTTGTAGATGTTTGGAGATGCTTTGACCTAAGTCCATAAAATATTGCATCCACCTTAACTACAAGGTACGCAACCTTGTAGTAGATGTTTAACCGAACTTAAGTTTAAGTGGTCCTACGTGTCCCTAGCAGTGGGATAATGTTTAGATTCTCCCAACAAATCGCCATGCATGCATGATTGCAGAGTGTAGCATATTGACTGATCTCCTTTGAACCAAATTTAGCATGCTTTTAGGATTTCTTTGCACTACTCATTAACAGTAATATCTCTACCTAGTCATCTTTATCGGTCAGGTAGACATAGGGCCCGTTAGGATATCTAACATGTCACCCTCATTCAAAATGAACTGGATTTTCAGAATGACAGAGATCATAACTAGTGCTAACCAACTTTTCGCCGGTGAGCATATTACCAATCAAATTTTAAATTGACATACCGTAAAGTATACATAAATTGTTAAGACATATCATCAAATAATTAAATTATCAACAAAATTCACCATAATCATCACATATAAATATGAATTAGAAGTTCCTATAATTTAGTTATCACATATTTCCATGAAATTTGTTAAACTAATTAATATACTAATTGGTGAATGTCACAAAGATATTCAATAGAAACCTAAACTATATAAAACTAATTTATATAATATGTCCTATTTTTTAAAGCTCTATTTTATCAACATGCAATACATAATTATATACTCAAAGAAAAATTCATATTATTATATAAGGCATATTTATATAACAACATGGACCTTATTATGGAACATATTCAAGAATATAAAACAAATTTATAATCACATGTTTCAAGAACCAATCATATTAAACTCATTGATATAATTTCACTTGTAACAACTTCAATCTCACATCATAAAGTCACATACATAATATTTAAAATTCATAAAACAAATTTATAAGGTACTACTCAATATCATATTACATGGCCTAATAAAACAAATTTATAAAACAATATGAAATGAATTCATATTGAGCTAACATCAACAGGTAACTTGAACAGACCAAACAGACCAATTCTTATGGCCGAAATCAAAAACAGATGTGTCCCATTTCGCAAAATAAAACAGCCCGGCCCACAGTGTCATGTTCATTTCCCATCCCCTCTTTGATTTTCTCTCCTTCTCACTCCCGAAACCCGAAATTGAGCCTACGCTCCTTTCGCTTGACCTTAACACCACCACCACTTACAACCCCACTCTTTTCTGGTAGCCACCAAGACGTCGAGAAGGATGGTGCTACCACCGATCTTGCCGTTGTGCCCACAATCCAAACCGCACCCACATGATGACAAAACCGACCTCGTTCGTCATGATTAGAAGGGTCACAAGCTCAGAACTCGCATCTTCGACTGCAAAGCAGACACCACCATGGTGTAGATCACCCAAAGTCGAGTCCACTGATGTGACCCGGCACAAGCGCAACTAAGGCGGTGCCGCATGGGCCTCACAAGCACCCAGAATGATGGATTTTTGTGTCTTAGTTGCCAGCGTTGCATAGATTAGTGGCCAACGACGTGAATGGAGGAAGGACGCCTTCGCCGATGGCACAAACTCACGTGCGCCACTCCTCCGCTCGATTTTCTGATGCGCATGAGCTAATTCTGATTCTAACTTCTACCCCTTTCTCAAATTCATTATTATTTATTTATTTTTCAATGGGTGCAATGGGATCACCGCTGAAACCACCAAGACCTCATCCGGACGTCGCCGCCGCAGATGGTGGCGAAGGAAAGATAGGAAGGTCGCTAGAGTCACATTGCATCCTTCAGGGCTGGTATTGGTGACTCAGTTATAGGGTTAGGGTTCTAAGTGTTCAATCAGGAATTCGATTTAGTGGTCTGGGCATATAATACATAAAATCATGCTTTCAAGAATGCTTAGCATGAATTAACAATCATAACAATTCAATTAACACAAGGAGTTCCTAAACATATATTAAAAGCATAATCGTAGAACCGAATGAACAACTCATCTAAAAACCAATCCGAGCCAAGTCACTTAGGGCGGACATTATTAATTATGCTCTTCATGGACTCAATTCATCATAATTACACACAACAATATAAATAATCATGCTTTAATGAATTTGAAGTAATATTAAATGCACTAATTGCATACCAAAACATGATTTGAATCAATTGGAGCTAAATCCAAACAACTATGGCTCCGATACTACTGTTAGTTGAATAAAGGACGTACCTTCAGGAGTGTGAAAACATAGGATTTTGTTGATCGATAATTGCTCACAAGAATCAAACAGCACCAAGAGGCAGCTACTAGAATCGTCGTAGGAGTCACACCCGAAACTCAAACCAGACAAGGGGTCGTCCTCATGAGAAACGGAGAGGAGAGATTTGGGAGCTACAGTTTAGATTTTGCAACCGATCACTAAGGCCCTGTTCTTTTTGTGGGTCAATCCAGATTTACCAACCTCAACCCACTTCAACCTACCTCAACCTACTTCAACCCACCTGAAAAAAAATACCAACTTCAACCCACTTCA
>NCQV01063048.1:0-13797 GCA_002740545.1 Lophocereus schottii
AGTTCAGAATTAGTTTACTCAATGATGGTCAGCAAACTAGGATGCTTGGAGACCTATACATATAGGTTCTGTATGCTCCGACATTCTCTCCATACCTATGCACAAGGAAAATCAAGGTTGTTGAATAAACATCAATGCAATGATCTTTTAAATTTTGCATCAAAGATTGAAGGCACTTAGATGGGTTCCAAGATTTAAGTTAATCAAATCCTATGTGATATCCATGAATAAATAGAATAGTCATACAAAATAAAATTGTAAAAACTTAAAAGATGCCCAAAAAATGTATTCCATTATTGAGAAATTTCTTATCAGTGGTACAACTTAAGTTGATAATTGAGAAATTTGTTTTCATATACAATGAAAACACATTACTTGTATGGTACTCCAAAATGCAGAAAAAAGAAATCAACATAGACTTACTTGTGTATCTTAGAATAAATAAAATCACCAGGACGACGCAATACTTTAAAGTACCATAAAAATGTGAGCATTTCCCTAAAGAAAGGAAATCCCAAGTGACAAGAAATGTCGTGATGTTCATAGATGAACATTGAGCTTTTATAGCGGTCACAAACCATATCTCATTCCACCACCACAATAACCATCCTACTAGTGGCAACCCTAGCAGGAACACATACGCCATGTCCAACCCCATGATTTTTGTTATGCTTTCTATCTCTCTTCCGTTGTACTCTTTCCTACTCGTCAAATGTGAGAACTAAGATCAACATATTTATAGATAAAGAGGTATACACAACCAAAGCAAAGAGGATATTAAATTACAAAAATGACCTGCAAACAAAAGGGGGAGGAAATCTGCACATGGAAAGTGTTGAATGTGATTAGTTGAAATTAGTGAAAAATGCAAAGTTCTAGAACATTAAAGGAAAAGAATTGAATATAATAGGAAGTAAATGGAATCAGTGAAAAAATCAAAGGAATCCTATGCTTCCCTTTTTAGGAAAGTTACAATTAGGTGTTCTTTCAATTTGTACCCCAGGTGAAGGAAGGATCATTGTTCGCACGCCAGCAATCTTAGCCTATAATTCACTTTCAAGCAAGGCAAATGCTAATTTTTTTTTTCCAATAAAGAAATTAAGGTGAAAAAAATTGAGCATAAGCTCCATACAACAACAACCACTACCACTCTCAGTGCAGGTTTCCACTTGTATAAGGTCTGGAGAGATCCACCTGTAGGTGACCTTATCCATGCAAAGACTACTATCTACAAACAGACTAATTTCAAGGGAGCCACAAACAAATTTTAGGAAAGCATCATAGAGTCAAAAATATTTGGACACACTGAAGATAGCCAAAACAATAGACTCTAAAATCCAGTGACATTATATGAACAATAAAGATAAACTGTTAAGTCGCATTTTATGCATATTTTTTTATGTTATTAATTTATTTTATGTTATCAATTTGTCTAATATTCATAACTTTTGCATTATTTAAGAAATAAATATTTAAGTCCAAACTCATGAAAAAAAGTTGACAAATTAAGCTAAAAGATAGAAAATATCAAGTCAAAGTGACCAAGAATTTCGGAGGGGACCCCAAGACTTGGTATCCTACTTGCTCTACAACTCTCCAAGCTACAGCCAATCAACATTATATCCCGAAATCCATCAACCATCATCCTCCATCGTTTAGCCCACAACCACGGCATCACCACATTTCATGCCTAATTCCACATTTCACGCCTAACCACGTATCACCATCATTTTCGCCTAACCCCATATCACCCCATATCTTGCTAACCACCAAGGCCTACCCCCATCATCTCCATCATATATTATATGTGATCTTCATCATCTTCAAAATATCATCATCATAAGTCTCCAAACCACCACAACTGCATATCAACATCATCACCATACCCTCATCATCATTCAACACACATCATCATCATCCAGCAAACAAACGCCTAACCATCATTCGTCACATACCACCGAGACACACCTGACCACCTCCAAGCCACCATGACTACCACTGCTGTGTGCCGCTTGATCAGAGTAACGGGTTCAAGGCTTGCGCGATGTAATTGATTGTCATTCTAATCCACTTGTTCTTTAGTTAATTCTTAGTATTTTAGAATTACCTTATTTTATTTGTTTTTCTTTTTATTTAATCCAAACATGTTAAATGAATTAGTTTGTGGTTTATTTAACATGTTAGTCTGATTTTTATTGCACTTGGCTTGATTGTGTAAAACCATGGCCCTATTTGGTAAACAGTTGTCACCTATTAGCTGTTATCTATTTGTATTAACTATTAGCTGTTAGCTGTTTGAATTAGCTATTTGAATTAGCTATTTGAATTAAATATTTGTTGAAAAATTATTTGGTAAAATTAGCTGTTTCTAATAAAATTGTTAGACAAAAAGCTAATTCTTTAAAAGGTTCTCCTAAAAAGCTCATAGAATTAGCTTTTACAAATTAGCTTTTTGGATTCAAAAAACTCTTCTAAAAAGCTTTTTCATCAAACACTCAAATTAGCTTTTTTACTTGGTCAAACAGCTAATCTTTGTTAAAAAATCTCTTTCTGACTAAAAAGTTCTTCAAAAAGTTATTTGCCAAATACCCTCCATGTCAAATTTATGTTTTGAGATAAGTTGATTGTTATTCATATTTATTTCGTTGTTTATTTCATTGTTAAGGCTGGTCTTGATTTATTATATTAGGACATAAAGTAGATTTTCAAATAAGGACTAGTTAATTATAATTACTGGTAATTGTAAATTTTATTATTTCATTGTTTATTTCATTGTTAAGGCTGGTCTTGATTAATCATATTATGACTTAAAGTAGATTTTCCAATAAGGACTAATTAATTATAATTACTGGTAATTGTAAATTTTAGGGTTAGAGGTGTTCAATGCTCTAATTAAATTAGTTAATTTATGTTGGGATAAATTAGTTAATTTGATTAGAAGGGTTTAAATCTAGGGCTGATGTTAGATGTTAAACTAAAAATCGGGAAAGAACCACTGGTGGGTCTTTTCTTGTGCCTAGCTATTAAAAATGAGTGATGGATATTATTAGTGATAGATATAAATTAGGGCATGGTGAATGTCAATATGGTCAAGTGATTTACTTGATTTGATATTTTTAATAACCATTTGTTTTTTTTTTCAATTTCTTTAGTTTATGAATTTTAATTCTTAAATTTATAGATTTTAATATTAATTCCGTTTATCGCCCAACAAAAGAGTAGTCCTTTATAAGTTTCTTGATAATTTTTGATTAGTTATATTTTGATTTTTAGTGTGATCAAATTCTCAGACTTATTTTCTACTCTATTTTGCCATTATTTACCGGTTTGTTAGCAATTAGGCTAAAGATAGTCGCTTTTATGTTTTTTCATGTTTTATTCCATTTTAGGCTTTGTTTAGCAACCTAATCTGCGGATATTTAATTTTAGAATTTTTGGAAATTATTTCATAATTTTTCAAAGTTATTTCGTGAATTGAATACATGCAAGTTTTTACTTTAATAAATCTAAAAATTATGTTTTCAATTTTTATTTTCGGTTTTTAGGGTTTCATTAAGTCTAGAAAATTATATTTTGTAATTTGGGTAAATCTATTGTTTATTTTTGTATTTAATTAAGTGCATTTTATTATTTTTAAATTTCAGATTTTATTTTTTGTTTTAATTTTCTACAATTATCTTCTATTTTATTTTTATTTATTTAATTAAATATAATTCTAGGAATACAAATTTATAAATTTGCATGATATTTATGTGGATTATTTTCTGTGATTATTGATATTAATTTTTTACTTGTTATTTTTTGGTTCTAATTTTCAGTTAATAGTGTCCGATAATTTTCTATTTTTATTTTTCCAGAATAATTACGTAAGCTATTTACTATTTTTATTTCCAGTATTTGGCTTAGAATGTTTACAAGTTTTAGTAAGAAATTTTACAGATTTTATTTTAGCTTAATTTGGACTTATATAAATTAATTTTGTAAGATTCGAATTGGATAGTAGGTACCTCCCTACTCTAAGTTCCTAAAAGAGTTATGCACTTCAAAGCGCAAAATAAAAGCAAATGAAAAGGAAAGTATGGGGGAGAATATTTCTATTGTTCTCCACAAAAAGCTCCCTACTAAATGCAAGGATTCAGGTATGTTTTTAATTTCCTGTAAAAGAGGGAACATGGCATTTGATAAAGCTATGCTTAACTTATGTTCTTCCATTAATATGATGTCAAGATCTCTTTTTGAATAATTAACAGTAGGAGAGTTGAAAAGCACTGGTTTAGTAATTCACTTAGCTGATAGAAGTTGTGTATACGCTAATGGTGTAATAGAATATGTCTTAGTTCAAGTAGAGAAAGTAGTATTTTCTATTGATTTCTTTATCTTGGACATGAGTGATGCTTCTAATGATGTTCCTATATTGTTAGCTAGACCTTTCTTAAAAATAGCTGGGGCAAAAATAGATGTGCACACTAGAACCTTGTCTATGGAATTTGATGGAGATGTAATTAAATTTGATATTTTTGATGCTATGAAATTTCCATCTGATGAGAATCATATATATGCACTTGTGTCATTGATGAATCGCCCTAAGTTGTCCGTGACTTATCACATAAAGATGTGCTAGAAACTATGCTGACCATGAGTTTAGATGCATTTGGACATATAACATATGTTTTGCATGATTAGTTGGTGACAATGATAGACTCTTTCTGTCTAGTGAGTTCAATTGAGGAGTCTGAGGAAATTTATTTGACTACTGAACATGATAAATTGTTACCCTCACTTATCTCACGCCCTAAAGTTAGATCTTAAACCTTTGCCTGAGAATTTGAAATATGTTTATTTAGGGGATGATGAGACATTGCCTGTAATTATCTCCAAATCACTTGAGCCTGAACAAGAATAAAAATTTGGTAGGGTGCTTAGAGAACATAGGGGAGCATTTGGATGGACTTTAGCAGACCTTAAAAGACTTAGCCCAACACTTTGTACTCATATGATCACTTTGGAGTCAGAGGCTAGGCCTAGGAGAGACCCTCAATGGAGACTTAACTCGCCCATGATAGAAGTTGTATAGCAAGAGATCCTTAAATGGTTAGATGCTGGGTTAATTTATCCTATAGCTAATTCTGGTTGGGTGAGCCCTATATACGTGGTACAGAAGAAAGGGGAGACAACCTTGTTCAAAACAAAGAGAAGGAGCTAGTTCCTACTCGAGTTCAAAGTGGTTGGAGAGTCTGCATAGATTATAGGAAACTGAGGAAGGCCACCAAGAAAGACCACTTTTCTTTACCTTTCATGACCCAAATGTTGGAGAGGCTAGCTAGTAGGTCTCATTAGTGTTTACTAGATGGGTATTCAAGGTATATCTAGGTCCTAATAGCCCTTAAGGATCAGGAAAAGACAAACTACACTTGCCCATTAGCACTTGTGCTTTTAGGACAATGCCATTTGGTTTACGTAATGCACCTGCCACATTTCAAGATGCATGATGAGCATTTTTCTGACTTTATTACCAAAATTATAGAGGTTTTCACAGATGATTTTTCTGTTCATTGTGATGCTTTTGATGAGTGCTTGTATCATCTCACTTTAGTGCTTGGGCGATGCATTGAAACCAATTTGGTTTTAAATTTTAAAAAATGTCATTTCATGGTTGAGCATGATGTAGTCTGAGGACATGCTGTTTCTGCTAAGGGACTAGAGGTGGACAAAACAAAAGCTAAAATTATTCAATCTTTGCCTTACCCTTAAACTGTTAGAGAAATCAAATGCTTTTTAGGATATGTTAGATTTCATCATAGATTTATCAAAGACTTTTCTACAATTACTTTTCCTTTGTGTGATATGTTTGATAAGATGCTTGTTTCGATTTTAATAAAGATTGTATGAAAGTTGTCGACAAATTGGAAATGAAACTAACCACCACCCCTATCATACAACCCCCAAATTGGGCCCTACCCTTCGAATTGATGTGCGATACTAGTGATAAAGGAGTAAGGGTAGTCTTATGTTGAAGAGTAGGAAGAGTACCTCATGTAATATGTTGTGCTTCTCGAACTCTTGACCATGCACAAAGAAATTACACCACCACGAAGAAAGAATTGTATGCTATTGTGTTTGCCCTTGAGAAATTTTGTTCTTATTTGCTTGGTGTGAAAGTTATTGTCTTTTTTATCATGCTGCTCTCAAAGCTTTGTTGCAAAAGAATGACTCTAAACCTAGGTTGATTAGATTGGTTTTATTACTCCAAGAGCTTGATATTGAGATAATAGACAACCATGGAGCACATAATTTAGTAGCTGACCATTTGAGTAGGCTATAGAATAGGAAAAAGGGAAACTCACCTAATAACCAGTTCCCAGATGAGACTTCATATGCTGTGACTACTGGCAATCTCCGTTGGTATGCAGACATGGTCAATTATCTGGTGACTAAGGAATGTCCACAAACTTGTCTAGAGCATAGAAGGAGAAAATTAGAGCCCAAGCTAAGTACTACCTATAGGAACAACCATACTTGTGGAAATTTTATAGTGATCAAATTATTAGACGATGTGTAAATGATAATGAAATTAATTCCATTCTTACCTTTTGTCATTCTTTTGGAGTGGTGCATACTTTGGTCCCAAGAGAACATTTCACAAACTATTAGAGTGTGGTCTTTACTAGACTTCGACCTTTAAAGATGCTTATGAATTCTGCAGGTGATGTGAACCTTGTCAGAGAACAGGTAATCTATCTTGGAAAAATCAAATGCCCTTACATAGCATTTATGTCTAAGAACTTTTGATGTATGGGGTGTTCATTTCATGGGAGTCCTTCCCCTTCACGTGGTTATACTTACATTCTCTTGTTTGTGCATTACGTTTCTAAATGGGTTGAAGCTGTGATACTAGAACAGATGATACTAAGACTATGGCTAAAATGTCAAATCTCATATTCTATATAGATATGGAATGCCTAAAGCACTCAGTAGTAATAGGGGGACACATTTCGACAACAAAACCTTAGGCGCCTTGTTAGCTAAATATTATGTCACTCATAAGGTGTCTACTGGTTATCACCCCTAAACAAATGGCCAAGCTGAGTTTTCAAATAGGGAAATTAACAGCATTTAGAGAAAGTGATCAACCCAGAAAGAAAATATTGGACTTTTAGGTTAGAGGAAGCTCTTTGGGCTCACCGAACTACATAGAAGACACCTGTAGGCATGTCACCTTACCGATTAGTTTTTGGAAAACCCTGTCATCTACCTGTTGAAGTAGAGCATAAATCTTATTTGGCTGTTAAGCAGTGCAACCTAGTTCATGACTTGGCAGGTAAAGAAAGAAAATTACAATTACAGGAGCTAAAAGAATTGAGATTAGAGGCCTATGACAACTCTGTGGTCTATAAGGATAAGGCCAAGGCATTTTATAATGCTAAGTTATCTAGGAAAGAATTTCAAGTGAGTGAAAAAGTTCTGCTATTCAATTTTAAATTGAGACTATTCCAGGGTAAGTTTAAATCTAGATGGCTAGCACCTTTTGTAGTGACTAGTGTCCATCCTCACGGTACTGTTGAGATTCAAAGCTTATCCACTAATAAAATTTTGAAAGTGAATGGACATAGTTTGAACCATTTCAAAGATGGAGACTCTGTGAATGTCATTGAAGAAATCACTCTAGAGGATAATTTTCATGACGTCAAGCCAACGACTGTAAATAAAGGTGCTAGTTGGGAGGCAACCCAATAATTTTCAGGGAAGTTTTTAATTCGCTTTCAATACCTTATTTTCTTTTATTATTTTGCATGCATTAGGGACAATGATTAAACTGAGTACGGGGTTGCAAGCTGCATTTAATTTAGGTTGTCTTGCATTTTATTTATACTCATTTTATTTATTCCAAAAAAAGGTTTTAAAAAAAGTCATTTTCGAGTCCTTATAAAAAATACATGAGTGTGAGTCTTTCTAGATTACCTCTTGCTCTTATATTTTTCAAAATTCGTTTTGAATCTAGGGTAAATCTATAACTGGTTGATTGTCACTTAGGAGGATTTTTGAATTTTGAGAAAATAGTGAAATTGCTTTTAGTAGTTTCTTTTAGAAGGGTGATCAATCTTGACTATTTGGTTTTATTTACCCTTGTTGCATGCTACAAAGATAGAGGCATTAGGAATAAAGCACCACATGAGCCAAATATTATCCTAATGTTATTCCACTAGAAGCCCAATTTAAGCCTAATTCCTATATTCTTGGGAAACTGCATTGAATAAACTCTACAGAGTCAAAGGTGCACATGACTGAACCCTGGGCTAACTGGCTAGGAGGCATCCTTAGTGTAAGCAATGCAATCATTATAAAGTGAAATATTCGTGATATGAAGTCGTGTTTTCTAATTCAAAGTTGCAAGTACTTTCAATCCAAAACTTTGATGTACCGATGTGTTAAGTAAGATAGGAAAATCAATTAAACATAATTTATATTACTATCTTGCCTAAGCATAGCTCAAGGAGAAGAAATGCAGCCACACTCCAAAAGGGGGAGGATATTCAAAGCAAAGAGCAAGGTCAAATGAGATTTAAAGGATGAATTCAAAGCTAAAGTGAAGTATGATGCTGTCCCTGGCTAGAAAAACCACTATACCACTACTTATCCAAATATTTCTACCTTCTCACCTTAAGCCAAAATCCCTTTAAAAGTCCTCTTGATTGGCATATGTTAGGGTAAATGGGGTAAATAATTCAGATTCTTTATCTTGACCAAGGAGATTAGAATTTTAAACTCTAAGTGACAGCTACATGTTTATTTTCTTGGCCTACAAGGAGTTAGACTATTAATTTTCATAAAAAACTATTTTCTTAAGTAAGTTGAATCTAGTTTCATTTTATGTTCATGTTGATCTATGAGAAGGGTATAAGGGTAGATCATTAGATAATCTAGCATACCATTGCACGAGGATGTCCAGAGTCTAAGTGTGGGGGAATTTGTTAAGTCTCATTTTATGCATTTTTTTTGTGTTATTAATTTATTTTTTATTATAAATTTGTCAAATATTTATCGTTTTTACATTATTTAGGAAATAAAGATTTAAGTTCAAACTCTTGAAAAAAAAAATGTGAGAAATTAAGCAAAAAGAGGGCAGCCCGGTGCACAAGCATCCCGCGTTCACGCAGGGTCCGGGGAAGGGCCGCACCCCAAAGGGTGTATTGTAGGCAGCCTAACCTGACTTTGTCAGTGGCTGATTCCACGGCTCGAACCCGTGACCTTTTGGTCACAGGAAGACAACTTTACCAGTTGCTCCAAGGCTCCCCTCCAAATTAAGCAAAAAGAGGAAAAATATCAATTCAAAGTTGCCAAGAATTTCATAGGGACCCCCCAGACTTGGTATCCTACTTGCTTTGCAACTCTCTAAGAATTTGATTAGAAGGGTTTAAATTTAGGATTGGTCTTAGATGTTAAACTAAAAATCAAGAAAGAATGGCTGGTGGGTCTTTTCTAGTGCCTAGCTATTAAAAATGAATGATGGATAGTATTAATAATAGATTTAAATAGGTTATGGTGAATCATAATTTGGTTAAGTGATTTATTTGATTTGGCATTTTTAATAATTATTTGTTGTTTTTTTAATTTCTATAGTTTGTGAATTTTAATTCTTAAATTTATAGATTTTAATATTAATTTCATTTACCCCCCAAAAAGAGTAGTCTTTTAGGAGTGTCTTGATAATTTTATATCGGTTATATTTTAATTTTTAGTGTAATTAAATTCTCAGATTTATTTTCTATTCTATTTTGCCATTATTTACTAGTTTATTAGAAATTAGGCTAAAAATAGTTTGTTTTGTGTTTTTTCGTATTTTATTCCACTTTTGAGTTAATTTAGTAACCTAATCTGCTGATATTTAAGTTTGGAATTTTTTGAAATTATGTAATAATTTTTCCAAATTAATTTGTGAATTGAATAAGTGTAGGTTTTTACTTTAATAAATCTGAAAATTACATTTTCAATTTTTATTTTCCGTTTTTAGGATTTTGTTAAGTCTATAAAATTATATTTTATAATCGGAGTAAATTTATTATTTATTTTATATTTAATTAAGTGTAGTTTATTATTTTTCTAATTTCATATTTTATTTTTTGTTTTAACTTTCTGCAATTATCTTCTGTTTTATTTTTCTAAAATTAATTAAATATAATTATGAGAATATAAATTTATGAATTTTCATAATATTAAGGGAGATTATTTTATGTGGTAATTGATATTAATTTTTCACTTGTTAATTTTCTGTTCTAATTTTCAGTTAATACTGCGCAATAATTTTTTGTTTTAATTTTTCCAGAATGTTTAGGTAAGGTATTTGCTGTTTTTATTCCCATAATTTGGCTTAGAATATTTAGGAGTTTTATAAGAAATTTTCTAGATGTTTTTAGCTTAATTCGGATTTATATAAATTAATTTGGTAAAATTTAAATTAGATATTAGGTAAACTTAAAACTTTATATCTCTCTCTGTGGGATCAAACCCCGCTTTCCAATATGATAAATCTTATTTTTAAATTAAGTTGTGGTTTAAATTGCAACTCTATGATAAGCTCTACATAACCATGGTAAATTAAATAGATTAGATAATAACAAATCATGTCAAGATCAAATTACTATTAACAGACAAAATTACAAGAAATGCAGGATGAGTGATAACTAAACCACACATCAACAGTCTCTATGCACTTAATATCTATAAGAATGACAAATAGCAAGTTATCTAAGATCTTCAACCTTAATCTTGAGCCTCCATAAACTCGAATCTTGAGCCAGATCCTTCATTAGTCCTAGATTATTCAAATATTATCTAATCATTGTGTTCCAACTGTTTCTAGGTCTGCCTTGACCTCTTTTACTCTCTGGAAGGTCAATCCTTCTACATCTCCTTACTTATGCATCTATATTCCTTCTACTTACATAATCAAATCATTTAAATCTAGCCATTTTTATCTTATTCTCTATTGGTGCAACTTTTACTTTGCCCTTAGTTATTTCATTCCTGATCCTATTCAATCTCCTATGGCCGTATATCCAATGAATTATCCTCATCTCTATGACCATTATCCTGTGGACATGGGACTTCTTGATTCGCCAACACCTAGCTTTATACAAAAATACTGGTCTGCCAACCATACAATAAACTCTCTCATTGAATATTATATGGATCTTGTCATATTGCATGCTTAAAGCATTCTTTTTTTTTTTCAGCCAACCTTTATTCGTTGGTTACTTTCCTTGTCAATATCCCCTTTTTCTTGCATGATCGAGCTCAGGTACTTGAACTTTTCAACCCTTTGCATAGCCACATTACTAATGGTCACTTCGCCTTTCATTCTTTTTGCCCTCCATCATCGACATCTTAGGTACTTACTCTTTTATTTTACTCAACTTAAAACCTTTAGAATGTTAAGTCAATCCATAATCTCATCAATAAGAATAATATCATTAGCAAATAACATATGCCGCGACACCTCCTAAGGTCCTGACTCTCAACTTTACCCCCTGATACATATCTTTAATAACTCGAGTATATGTAGTTGGACCCTCTTTCTTTCCCAAGCACCTCTATAGCACTTGATCTGCTACTCTAACGTATGCTTTTTGTAAGTGAAAAGGCAACATGTGGAGATCATTTTTTCTATCCATGTAGAATTCCATGAGCCTTTATATGAACTGGCTAAATTCCATGGTTGACCTATTTGGCATGGCCAAACTGGTTCTCCAATATTGTTTTATCTTCCCTCGGCCTCATCTTAATAACCTTTTCCAACACTCTTGTAGTGTGACAAAGAATTTTTATATCTCATAGTTATTAGAGTCTGGAATATCACCCTTGCATTTACATAGTAGGATAACTATTCTAAATCCCTATTTGTGAGGTGTCTTTGTAGTCTTGGAAATAACATTGAATAGCATCGTTAGCCAACTAAGTCCTTTTTCATCCAAACACTTCCAAATTTCCACAAGAATACTATATAAGCTAACTGCCTTTATGCCACTTTAATCAACTATTTAGTAATATGATAGCAGAACCTAAAGTTTTGTTGCCCCTTTTGACACCCTTGTTCTCTATTTTGGTAATTCTCAATACTTTCACATTAAAGAGTTTATAGAAGTAGCTTTGTTATCTTTATTTTTGATGAATGCCTTGCCTAGAAATTCATGAGTGCTTGGGTGCCAATTTAGAGGATTACTGTGCATAATTGTGTAATTTTATGCCTCTTTTCTGTTTTATGCTCAAGTTGGGTGTTATTGATAATATTTTGTAGAAATTGGCTGAGATAACCCAAGTATGTCCAGAAAATCAATGAAGAATTATGCAAGTAAGGAAGAGCGCACAAAAATTGACTAGAAAACCTGCAAGAGACATGATTTGCCCGAGTATACATCATGATTAACTTGGTATAGCATACACAGTCAACCCTAGTTAACCATATTTTACAAAATTAACCAAAATCCGAACCGAAAAATCGAAAAACCGAACTGAAAAACCGAACCGAAAAACCGGTTAAGCGATTTGATTTTTCTAAAAAATTCGGTTTAGTTAACCGAACCGAAAAAAAATTTGCGGTTTCGGTTTTGGTTTCAATTCAACCATTTGAAATTTGATTAACTGTACGGTTAACCGAGACAAAAACTTACACTTTTACTAAAAAAATAACTAAATTTTATATTGGTTAAGCGTAGATTTTATAATTATTAAAGATAAGACTAAATATACAATAATGTTTAAATTAATATTTGTTGTCTTAAATAGTTAAATCAATTAGAAAAGGAGTGAAAATTGAAAATTAACAATTTAAAATAACGGTTAACCGGCTAACCAAACCAAAAATCCAGTCAGCCGAACCGAAAATTTGGTTAACCGAGTTTTTCGGTTCGGTTACGGTTCACATTTTTTTTGAACCGGAAAAATTCAGTTAACCGATTTTTGGTTAACCAAAAGTTTCGGTTCAGTCTATGGTTCATAATTTTTGTGAACCAATTTTTTGGTTAACCGAATTTCCAGCTAACCGATTTTGATCAACCCTAGCCACCACGATCTGTCCGTGGTGGTGACTGGTACTTGGTGGCTCCCTTTTCCCTTGGTCATCATGTTTTCTCATGGTTGTTCGACTTCCAGTAGTTTTACGTTTTGTCTACACTATTTTCGTGATAAAGGGTTATTTTCAACCTCACTTCATCATATATTCCGTCTCCATATTCCATTCCATTCTACCTAGATTAGAATACAGGGAGGGAGAGCAAGTAAGAGAGGAGATTCGTGAGGAACCAGGATCGGGCTTGCAATCGACAGATTTGAGCACGGATTCAGGCTAAGCAATTCTTTCCCTTCTCTTCTCTTTTCTCTATTAGATTTAGTGTTTTCTAGGTTGATAGATTAGATTATGTTATTCAGACTGAGTGGTAGTTTTAAACCTGGCGATTGATGTTGAACTTGCGTTTGCCTATTTTTTTGAATTGATTGCTTGGTGCGCTTTTGAATTATTGGGTTCATTTCATCAAGTTTGAAGTTTGAATTGCTTGTAAGAAGTTTGATCACCTTCTTTCTTGTATTTGATATTGGATGAAGTACTGAAATGTGAAATCTAATGTCAGAATCACTATATTTGACTTGATTGTGGGATATCTTGAGAGAGAATTACCGATTGAGAAACCTAAAATTATAATCACGTGTCTAATAAACTTACACTAATTGAGAATCCATGAGAATTGATAATTGATTTGATTTGGGTATTTCGCTCCGCCTTAGAAGAGGGCCATGAATACCTTA
>NCQV01063048.1:13843-25163 GCA_002740545.1 Lophocereus schottii
ATTCTTGAACCGAGTAATTGCCCAACTAACTTAATTCCTTAAATATTTATCCATTGGATTAGATAGTAGATTAGTTTAGTTTCAGTCTCGAACTTTGATCCGCTTAGCCTATCTTAAGGGGACGAAGCTCAGCAGATCAACCTAGTCCTTATGAGAGACGACTTTGATTTACTACAATGCCACCGTACGCTTGGAATCCTATTAAGTTTTTGGCATCGTTACGGATGAGATATTAGGTTTTTCCAGATAGGTTTGGCTAAGCACTTTTTTTTTTGAAAAAAAACCAAAAAAAAATTAAAAATTAAAAAGTCTAAAAAAATTTAAGAAAAAAAAAACAATGACAATTTTCTATTTCCCTTAATTCACGCATGAATTATTTTAGGGGTAGCGTCTGCATATTTTCTTGCTCAACGTGGCTATTGTGTTGATAAATGAGAGATTTTGGATATTGTTGATGAGGGTGTGAAAGTAAAACCCATGCTCTTTTAGAATATTGGGGTTTTCTTGCTAAAAATATTGATGAGGTGTGGTATTTACTTGAATGAATTACTTGGGATTCATTTGAGTTTGAGAAGGCTAGTTGTGTTTCTGAATGTTCATTCTCTAATCCTTATGTGTCCTATGCTAGATCTTATTGTCCCCCTTTTTAGTGTGTCATGTGTAATTCTTCTAATCATGATATTAACCCATGTCCTCATTATGTATGCTATACTCAGCCTAACTTTGCATCACCCAATGACAATATTCCTTTAGCTCAGTGCACGGGGCTCGTTGCAGGTGAGCCTTTCGGGGTAGTTGCTATGTTTGGTCTTCTTGATGATGTTTTGAGTCGGAAAATACTTTGAATGAGGTACATGATCTAGTTGAGAATCCTTAGGATGGGTTATGTGATTTGTTTATGCATGAGGAGTCTCCTAGCCTTGGTTTTAATGATAGTGTTCTCCCTAATTCCCTTGCATATTCTCATGTTTCCCATCTTTGGTCATTACCCTCATTTCCTCAAGTATTATATTGATACACCCATTGACGATCATATGATTTATGATGCTAATGTTGATTTGGCCTATGAGGACAACATGTTTAGTATGCTTGATGGGAATATTGATCATTATGTGTCCCTAGGTTACTTTGGAGGCTATAATCCCTCTATTGACCCATATTGTGTATGCTAAGAGGACCTACCTAGGAAAATCACATGGGCTACATTCTTTAATCCTTCATATGATTTTTCTGAGGACATTGACAAGTTAAGAAAATAATCATACTCTTTGGTGTGATTTTGGTTATTGCCTCTTACCTTGTGTTTTCTAAATTGTGGTCCCATGAGTTTCATACTGTCATGTGTGCTTTGACGGTGTCTAATTTGGCGGGCCGTGTCTTGAATATTTGATGGAGTGGTTGATGCTCCATTTGGCCTATTTGTGAGGAGGCCCTAGCTTAGATGCATCCAACACCTAACTTGATGAGATCGTTATGTTTTGTTCCCCCTTCCCTTCTTATTGTTTATTTCCTTTGAATAATGATGCTTTATCTAAGCATGGGGGAGGGGTGGTTTCATCTTTTCCATTTTGCCTTTTTTTTTAGTTTGCATACTAGTTAGAGCATGATAGTCATTCTTTTTGTTTCAGGTTTCTTTTTCATTTGCATTAGCGTTTTGCATCTAGTTGCATTTAGGTTTGCATATAGAATTGTATGTGGGGATGTCATGCATTGGTTTGAGATGCCTCTGATGATGCTTTTACTAGACAAAATAGCTTTCATGAGCTTGAGTGACTTTTGATTTGTAATCCTTTTTGGTGCTAAAATTTATGAAGATTTTGTAAATATTTCTTGTTTTGACCATTGTCTTGATTGGAAACTTTTGTTATTCCTAGGAATCTTTAGCACTAATGTTGGCACATGATAATCATTATATGAGCTAATTGAGACTTTGGTAGATATCCCATGAAACTTTGAGCCTTTTTGAGACTAATTCATTATACTTAGTCTCATATTTCTTTCATATGTGTAACTCTTCCAAGCTGCATCTCTAGAACTTGCCTAGAGTCTTGTTCAAAACTATATTAACATGCACATAGTTGATGATATGATAGAGTCATTCTTTCCTTGAATATTTTAGCCACATAGACAAATGGCCTACCCTTGTGTTACATGTGTTTTCCTCTTTGGTAGCCCATTTGAGCTGTAATCTTTTTCTTGTTGTGAACACTTTATATTAACCCTTGGCTAAACACATAGTCTTACCTTTATGCTAAGTCTATGGAGCAACACTTCATCTATGTAGTCGTAATTTTAGGGGTATTTGAGTTTAAGGTAGCTTTGGTGTGTTGGTTTGCTGAGGGATTAATGACATTGAGTATTTAGTTGTGTTTTCCTCCTGTTTGGGTTGTGTATATATATTAGATTGTGAGTTGACAATCGGTGGTCCTATGTATTTCAATAATTGATATTCTTATTTTATTTTCCCAAAAAAAGGAAAAAAAGAGAAAAATCATGTAAAAAACCAGAAAAAAAGAGGAGAAAAAGAAAACAAAAACAAAAGAAAAAGAAAGTGACTAAGTGATTGGCATTGGCTTGTAAATAGCTTGAATTTCTTTCTTTGTCAACTTATTTCCTCCACGATTCAACGGATATGTGTATTATATTGTTGGGGTTTGGAGAGTTGATAAACTTCATAGTTGCTTGGTGGTTTATTGGTTGCTCCTTAGTC
The DNA here is from genome assembly GCA_002740545.1 of Lophocereus schottii. Lineage (NCBI taxonomy): Eukaryota > Viridiplantae > Streptophyta > Magnoliopsida > Caryophyllales > Cactaceae > Lophocereus > Lophocereus schottii. Next base: position 16,554 of record NCQV01063048.1, read on the forward strand.
ACTTGACTAAATAGCTCCACATTGCCGAAATTTATTAGTCAACTCATTTCCTTTAATCTTTTTAGCCCACGTTACAACCTATGTAAAGTACTCTTGATTGTTTTATGCACATTGCATTCTTAGGTGTGGAGAATTTGAGAGTCTTTGCAAGCCTATGGTAGAATGCATTTCTAGAATGAGTCTTGAGTGAACCTATGCTATAATCTACGCTTATGAGTAAGAATGATTCATATTTTCCAAAAGTGAGGTTCTACCGGTCCATTTGGCTCTGTTTCATTCTATGTGCTTGCATAACATACTTTGTGGTTCTTTGGGGGTGATCAAGTTTGATATCGAGCTTGAGGCCTCATACGTTTTTGATAACCTTCTCCTTCTCCTGATTTTGAAATGTCTTGCGTGCTACTTGGGGTTGCCATTGACTACTATTCTTGCTTGTGATATGCTATACCTTGCATACTTTAAGGAGGTTGTTATGTTTTGAGTCCTAAATGCATCTCTCTTTGTCGATACATCTAGTATCTTCTTGGGGACAAGCAAAGATTTAAGCATTGGCAAGTGATGAATGGCACATTTGCATAGAAATTCATGAGTGTTTAGGTGTCGATTTAGAGGATTACTATTCATAATTGTGTAACTTTATGCCCCTTTTCTGTTTTATGCTCAAGTTTCGTGTTACGGATGACATTTTGTGGAAATTCATTAAGATAACCCAAGTATGTCCAGAAAATCAATGACGAATTATGCAAGGAGGGAAGGATCCATAAAAATTCATCAAAAAACCCACAAGAGACATGGTTCACCCGGGTATACATCACGAATTCATGATTAACCCGTATAGCATACACAGCGAACATGGTAGACCAAATTTTATAGAATTAGCAGGGGAAAGCAACTAGTGGCCACCATGGTCTGTCCGTGGTGATGCCATGGTCCATGGTGGGCCCCTTTTCCTTAGGTAGTCATGTTTTCTCGTGGCTGTTTGACTTCCAAGCGATTTTTACGTTTTGACTGCAGCATTTTTATGATAAAAGGGTTGTTTTTAGCCTCATTTCATCATATATTTCATCTCCATATTTCATTCCATCCTACCTAGATTAGAATTGAGGGAAGGAGAGCAAGTAGAAGAGCGAGATTCACAAGGAAGCGGGATAAGGCTTGCAATCGACGGATTTGAGCATGCATTCCGGCTGAGCAATTCTTTCCCGTCTCTTCTCTTTTCTCTATTAGATTTATTACTTTCTAGATTGATATATTAGATTATGTTATTCATGTTAAGTTGTAGTTTTAAATCTTGGGATTAATGTTGAACTTGAGTTTGCCTATGGTTTTGAATTGATTACTTGGTGCGCTTTTGAATTGCTGGATTCATTTCATCAAATTTGGAGTTTGAATTGCTTGTAAGAAGTTTGATCGCCTTCTTACTTGCATTTGATATTCGGTGAAATATTGAAAGGTGAAATCTAATGTCGGAATCAGGAGATTGACTTGACTGTGTGATTTCTTGAGAGAGACTTACCAATTGAGAGACCCAAAATGATAATCATACACCTAATGAGCCTAAACTAATCAAGAATCCATGAAAATTAATGATTGATTTGATTTGAGTATTTTGCTTTGCCTTGAAAGAGGGTTGTGAATACCTCGGTTATTGATCTTGAAATCACCTAATTAAAAAGGAAGTGTTTGATCTATTCCTGAACCAGGTAATTGCCTAGTTGACTTAATTCCTTGCATATTTATCGATTGGATTAGATAGTAGATTAGTTTAGTTTCAGTCTCAAACTTTGATCCACTTAGCCTATCTTAAGGGGACAAAGCCCAATTGATCAACCTAGCCTTTGTGGGAGACGACCTTGATTTTCTACAACGCCAACGTGCTCTTGCGGTCATATCACTTTTATTTTGGTATCTTCGACTAGGACCTTACTATCTTCATCTTCAATGCACCTTACACTTCCAAATTTCTTGTGCTTCTTTCCATAGCCCTTTCTAGCTTGAAAATCTCCTTCTCTCTTTCCACAACTGTCTTCATTATGATTTATGGATATTTTCTTTGATATATGCTTTTAATGTTTTACATATCGATTCTATTGTTTTCTCTATAAGAAAATGCTTAAGTCCTTTGAGCCAATATTAGTAATGCCATTGTTCATTTTTCTCCACCTTTGATCCCTGCCAGTGCTAAATCTTTATCCTTATCTAAGACCATCAATGCCACATGTCTACATATGGGATGCAACCAAGAAAACTTACATATACATGCATATGTATCACAGAAGGTATAAGAGACAGCGGGAGAGATACAATAATTTGTTATATTAATTAAAAATTAGATACAATAATTTGTTATATTAATTAACAGTTTGAATATACATCATATAACTCCTATTATACAGTGCCTAGAAACAAATCAATGCATTGAGACTCAAGGACATTGAAATAGAGGGGTGGAAGATACATGGCTATTTCTTTTTGGCTTCAAATGGCACCTAAAGTAATGGGATAGGGGCTTGCTTCTGTTCCAATTATTAAAGCCTGTAGTCATTCGTATTTTTTGGAGCAATTTCAATAATTTAATCAAAATAATAAGAATGCTTTTAGTTGGGCAAAGTTACATAAATTCATGATTAACATACATATTTCTTTAAGTGTTCTATGGTCGATTAAGTTGCAAAAGGCCTGTAACTTCGTGTCATAATGTTCATGGACACTGTTAGCTTCTCATAAGCTCACAATATGCTTATTTTAAGCTGATATTTGGTATGTACTTCAGCCTAATTTTCTTTGTTAAGGTAAGATATTCCAATTTTAGCTCAAAGAGACTCCTACTTGCATTTGAGCCTTATTTTAGATTCTCCTACTTGATAACTCATTGCAAGACTTTACTCATTTTGTATTTGGTGTATTCACTCATTTCAATAGTTCTAAACTGCTTGTACTTATTTGAATTACACTATAATGTGCCACCACTTTATTTGACTATTTGTTTAAGCTAATTATGAGTATGTACAAGCTTTTAATTCTTTGTTTTAACTTGTCTTAAAATTTAGACAACCAAGGGGCCTATAATATACCCTTAAGCTTGAGTGGCTTATAAAATCATTCATGTATGAATAAAAATTGAAAGCAAATTGCTCTCGATTCTCTCTCTGAATCTCTTTAAATTCTAGCTTAGGTTGGCAATATGTGAGAACGTTTCATATTGAGCTGATTTTTTGCGGTTTTTCATTAGAAAATTCGTGGCGGAAGCTAAGTATGTGGTGTGGTTTGCCTTTCGCTACAATTTGCCCAATTGCACCTAAAAAAATTTGCGCAAGTACATATGAGGCGCATATATAGTCATATATAGGATTTGAACCTAAATATCTGAGGGCACTTTTCAACAACATTGTCAATTAGACTAGTTATGAGTTAGTTAGCTCAACTAGTAAAGTATTAGGGAATTATTCTCAAAAACCTTAGTTTTAAATTCCGTCTAATTAGCTTGTGTATTTTCCTTCCAAAAACCACCTATATTAATTGTAACCACAATGACATAATTGTTGTAACTTTGCATAATGCTTTGATGCCCGTGCAAATCACGTTAGTGATATCCTAACATCTCCTAAAGACCATCTCTCTCTCTTATATTTTTTTTTTTTGGGGACATATGAGAAATTTCATTGATAGCTATTGCCGAAACTAACACAATACATTGATGGTCAACCATCCTTTTTTTTAATTTAATCATTAATAAGGGTGTGTTTGGTTGGAATAAAAATTATTTTTTTCAGAAAATTGTTTTTCAAGTAAAATGGTTTTCCAAGGAAAATGAATTTTCCACCCACATTTTTCATTGTTTGGTGGAAAGAAAATTCATTTTCAATAGAGATTAGTTTGTGAACACTTTCGATAAATTAATTTGCTACTAAATATGTGAAGAACACAAGCATAAACAATAGCAAGGACTTAGTTGATGAAATTGGATAATATGTGAGTTCCTAAATATTATAGGAGCATCTAGTAAAATTACACACATAAATAAACATTGTGTTAGTGGATGAAGAATACAACAATAACAATAGCAAGGGTTTAGTTTATGTTCTACAACCAAAAAAATAAAAAAATAGAAAGGGCTGTAGGAAGACAACGTAGGAAGATGATACAAAGAACAAGTCAAAGAGAGAAATCAGCCAGGTCAAAAGCTCTGGAGATTGTTTTACGTCATGAATCCACCTTGTTCTCCCTCCCTTGAAAATCAACTTAGGCCTTGCTCTTTTTGTGGGTAAATCTATAACCTCCACCCATTCCTACTATTTTCCACTCTTTCTCACCCCTTAAAATAACTACCACTTCTTCCCACTCATTTTCATTCCCACCTGCTCATTTCCACTCTATTTCATATTCTCCTATTCCGTCCCACTACTTCCCACACTCCATTACACTATCCTTTTGGCTTTATTATACTCTTTCCCACTCTTTCCATTTCGTTCCATTCCTTTCACTCATGTACACAAGAAATCAGTTGTATCCACTCTATTCTACTCTTTCCCACTTCGTTTTATTTCTTTTCATTTCACACCTGCAATATATTCACGGAAAGAGCAGAACCTTACATTGTTTTCAAAAGGGAATATTTTTCTTTAGATGGAGTAAAATCATTTTCCCCTAAAAAAATAATTTTTCCTCCACTTTTTACCAAATAGCATAAAATAAAAAAATTATTTTCTAAAAAAATGATTTCCACCTCAACTTCATGCACTCTTCTAAGTTTGAAATAAGTGGGATAAAACGACACATGAAGATTAGACTTCTGGAGGAAGTAGCGGCTTGAAGACCTTCTGAAATGTGTCAATTTTGATTTTCGACGCAATTTTAGTAAGTGCTAGATTTGATAAATGGGTCATTTAGTTTAGATAAGGATCACATAAAGTTTGGGTTGGGTCAAGTTGGGTTAAGTGGTATTTCAGGTCGCTTCGGTTTGGGTCGGGTACGTTTCGGTTCGGGTCGATTTTTGGTCAACTAATTTTTGATCAAATATACTCGTCATGCCAAAATAAACAACTTTATAGGCAATTTCGGGTTAGGTATAATTCAGTTCGGGTTAATTTAAATTTTGGGTTTACTTTTAGGTGAATATATTTTGAATATTAGATCAAGTGTAAGTTTGGATCGTTTATTTCGAATTTCGAATCTCGGGTGAGCATAAGTTTGGATCGTTTATTTGGAATTTCGAATCTCGGGTGAGCTTTGACAAACTCCACCCCCCGTTCTCTTCTATCCGACTCTCTCAGTAGAGCACCGAATTTTCGAACTTCCAGAACCATTTAGGGCATTTCCGAGCCAAAATGACTGCTCATACTCTCAGCCTACTTTCTCTCTCCGCCATTACTTCATCGCCGGAGCTCCGGAGATTCAATGTCTTTCGCTTAATTCCGCCGTCAAGTGACAAGTCGAGTGGTTTGGTAAGCTCATTTGTTGGAAGGCCGCTCTCACTTCGCCTATTAAACCCTAGTTGCGTCGTTTTGAAGCGGCAATCCACGGTTTTGACGGTTGCGTTTAGCCTACCAATTAGGTAAGTTTTGGATTCCGTTTTTGTTGACATTGTGGATTTCTGGAGTATTTTTGTTGTCTTTTGCCGTACAGAACTCGTTAACAATTTTGGTTTTTGCAGTAAGCGGGAGGATGTTCCTGCCGATAAATTGCCCAAGTAAGATCATCTTTTCGTTGTCTCGTTGTTTTGTTTTATAAGACATGCTTCACTGCTGAATATTGAGGACAAAAGGTGGTTGTTGGTACCATTTGTGGGATTGAGAATGTATTTCCTGGGAAACCTGGAAATGGTGTATTATAGCAATAGGAACTTCTGTCTGAAATATTTTGCTGCAATTCTTTGGACATGAATGAAAAGAAGTTCTTGGTGCTTGAAGAAAATAGATTTTGTTGTATTGTGTAGCTTACACATTGTAGCTGTATCATTGACTATAGTTGCCACTGTTCTAGCTGGGCCTAGAAACATTTGAAAACCGTTTTCGGCCATGGATGGCCATTGTTAAGTACTTTTCCCTGAGTCTATTCCTTGTTAATTGTGCGCTTGATTGGAATTCCCCAAGCTTGATGACGTTGGTGCTTATTTGTAAAATTTAGGCGGTTTACTCTGTAATCCTTAGTTGCTTCTGCCAGATCTGTATTGATATTGAAGTTCCTGTACTGTAGTTCTTTGTATTTTTGTGGGAAGTTGGAAATTCCACATGTACTCAATGTCAAAGGATATTGCTTAAAAATTGCTCTGTCCTATGTTTATGTTTTCAATGCAGACTCTCCTGGAAAACTCTTCCTTCCGAAATGGCATCATAAAGCTTACTGATTGTGGAGAGAATTGTTGCCAACTTGTAGCTTGTCAGCAGTTGTTTATCATATGTGAATAATTGTTGTTTTGTTTCCAACCATGAAGCAGGTGGTCTGCAAGGGCTATAAGATCATTTGCTATGGCTGAACTGCAAGCAGCAAAACTTAAATATCCGGAAATTGGCACCGAGGCTCTTCTGTTGGGGATCATGGTTGAGGGTTTGTGACTCCGTCATGATTATTATAGTCTTCTTGTTATGTGTATTACTAACGCAATTCCATGAGTTTCTCGTCAACTACTGTGGGTTAGATTTCAAGTGTGACACTTTGTTTGAATTGGAGTAGTAATGTAGTATGTAGCTTCTCATGTGTCCTTCCTCTAGTATGATTGATTATTATTTGTGCTAAGTGGTGAAGCCAAGAAGTTCAGGGAGGGGTGTTCGAATTAACGGTTTATGGATGCGTGGCTGTGGGGGTTGGGGTTTCTGAGGTTCTGTATGGGACAAAACGTCGAAGGCGACGAGGTAGTTCTAAAGGCCAAAAAAAAAAAACACAAAACCCACAGTCAAAGTATGTATGAGGGGGCTCAAACCTGCGACCACAGGGAACAACCAAAGCAAACAACACGCGTGTCGAACCACTGGGCTTCCTGCAGCCTCATGGAAGCATTTGCCCGATTTTGTATTTATATGTAACTTTTAATTTTTTTGCTGCATATTAATTTTTTTGGAAGGGGTGTCGGGTGACCCCACTGACACCACGCTAGATGTGCCCATGTTTGTACTGCTATAATCTGGTTCCTAATAAGGATTTGCCTATTAACCATTGGTTGGTAAAGGGTGTATGGTATCACATTCCCTCCTTCCCCAATCCCCTTCCCCAAATGCAGAAGGCATTAGAACCGCCCCCCTTACAAAAAATTAAAGGCCAAAAAAACCCTCTCTGGATCAAGGAATATGAGAAATTAGGTTATTTGGTAAAAGTTAGATGTGAAAGACTAATCTTATTCAGGGGTCCTATTTGCTTTCCGAGCATCTCAGCAGTCAACCTTCCCATGTGCCAGTTGATGACCTAGTCCCAGTCCAGCAATTTGGCAGGCATTAACACATTGCTGACAATTTTATGGATATGGCCTGAATTCTGACTTATGAGCAATTTAAATCGAAACAGATTAGATGTGTTCTTTTGGTCCTGCATGGTTTTAGACGCAAAGTTTTCTGCAGCAGAATATATGTCATATGCATGCATGAAGTGTTTTTGGGAGCTTATGATTACTGTATTTGTGGGTGCACAATTTAGGAAAATTATTTCTGATTGCAGTTTTAAGTGATGACAGTGGCTGCTTCTTGATTTGACAAGGAGCTTGCAACTCCCGTAAAGGTCACAGAATTGAAATTTGCTACTTAATGGAGAATGAATGGCTGTTTGTTGGTTCCTGTTTGGGCAATCTTCAAAAAGAATTATGTAAATTGAATCATTTATTGTGGAATTTTATTTTATTGAGGTTAAGGCCATTGACTTGAAGAATTGCTATTTGGGATGGAGCTAAAGAGTCACTGCTGGGGAGCTTAATATAATTATGGACTAAATTAAATGGCTTATTGAAGTTGCTGGGAGGTCGATAATAGTTGCTTGAGACAATCACAGAAGAATAGAATGACATAACCTTTTCGCCTCTGTTAGAGTATAAACTTGTGAAGGAAATTTCCTTAGTCATTTGACTAGAATTCCTGTATTACAGTTTCATCCCTGCAAAGTTATGCTGTTCTCTTGCTCTTTGTTACTTATCTATGCTCCCCTGCCCCCAAAAAAAGTCCCTCCAGTTTTATCTTTCTACTAGTTATTCCCTTTTGATATTGCCAATTTAAGTGGCATGGCCCATTTCAATGGCCAGGAACAAGTGAGGTTGCGAAGTTCTTGAGAGCTAATGGCATCACACATGAGAAAGTGCGGGAGGAAACTCTTAACTTGCTTGGAAAATCAGACATGTACTTTGTCAGTCCTAGTGACCCTCCATTGACCGAACCAGCCCAGAAGGCCATCGATTGGGCGGTTGGTCAGAAGCTGAAGTCAGGTGGTTGCTTTTGTATTTTCTTGTGTTCAAATTTTATACCAACTTTGCCTGTCATAAAGTATAATTATGGGGTCAATTTTATCGGTGTCTGATAGTGTGAAAACCTACTCCCGTGTGCTTGTGAATTCTGCTATGGCTTTAAATATAGGTCATTGTGGAGTGTGTATTTTCCATAATTTCTTCACATTTGAAAAGCATTTTGACAAAGC
>NCQV01063048.1:33826-48186 GCA_002740545.1 Lophocereus schottii
AAAGGGAACCTTCAAACTGAACAATTAGGGGCGGTGGGTTGAGAGTAACTCACATTCAATTTTGTTTCAAAGGAGCGCCTTCATGATAAAACCAAAATATGGCGTCTTCTTAAAGTTTTTGACATGCCCATGCGAAAAATATCTGTAGCTGCCATCACATTTGCAATTATGAGAATAAAGGTCTAATTAACCTAATTTTGCTTCCACTTCAATTTTTTTAGCATTGAAATCAAACTTGTAGAACCCATTCCAACACTTTGCAGCAAAACAAATAGATTAGATTCAGCTCTTTCCATCAAATTATAATAGGGTAAAAATTAAAAACACCAAATGCCCAGATGTGTATATATCGTTTTCAAGAGCCCTGATGCTTATTGAGTATAACTGACAAGAAATTAATCACAAATTGACAATGGACATGAAGATAACTACATGCAAAAAAGCAAAAATGTGAAACATACTAAATGTAGCTACCAAGTGCTGTAGTACATAGCTAGGCATCGCTTATGAAACTTAAGAGGACAATTATGAAGTAGCAGGACAACTCACTTTTTTTGCCAACTTAACCACTTTGACTTTTCAAACTATAATTTTCTCCCATGGAAGGTGGCTTTTAATTTTTTAAGGTAAAATAATCGCGCATGTCTTCACCTGTCTCCATGGAAGATTATAACTTCTTCCTTGAATGATTGGTCTATAATAACGGCACGGTTACACTATTATGGCTCAAATATGTCCGACGCTGCAGCTGTCAATTGGCTCTTGTATCATCTTAAGTCAATGTTGAGAATATCCATATTTGTTAGGATCGAGTACAAACGCGTAAGGACACTTTATTTAAAACCCCTTTTTTTTTCCAGGTGTGATATTCAACTCAATTTCTGACTAGATCAACAATCAGGGAGTCCCTTATAGCTTGTTTTCAAAATATAAGTTTTCTAATTTGGTTATTTAAAGTAACAAGATCAATACATATGGTGTTTAATTTTTTTTAATAACTTGTTAATGCTAGATATCGAGCTCCAAATCCAAGGAGAGGAGTAGCTTGAAAGTGGAAGAATCAGTTGATATGGATACCGATATACTAAGTAAGCACCCAATGAATACCCCTATTGAAATTGAGGTGCAGGAAGAAGAACCAACTCAAAGACCAACAAAAAGCAAGAGTAAGGGAAAACAAGTAGCTAGAAACTCTACTTAAAGGGCGGAGTGTTGGAAACATTTCGAAGAGATCAAAGAGAATGATAAAAGAGTAGTTGGTAAGTTTAAATATTGTGGTATAATATATAAGGTCGACTCTACTAATAATAGAATGCAGAATTTGAAAAATCATTGTTAAAGTGCCCTGAAAACCTAAAAACCAAAGCAAACAGACACAAACTTAGTTTGTTTTTGAAAAAGATCAAAACAATAAGGGATAAGCTAGATTGAAGGCATGAGTATTGAATCCTCATGAGGCAGAGAGTCTATAGCCAAAATGATCATAATTGATGAGTTTTCCTTTACGTTTGTTAAAAATGTGGGATTTAGCTTATTGATATCTGTTTATTGTCATTCATTTAATATGCTTTCACAAATTACTATTGTACGAGACATTTATTACATATATGTGGATGAGATGGTGAAATTGAAAGTATATCTTACACATTCATGTTAAAGGGTGTTTGTTGAATGTGTAAAGGGTATGTGTGAACAAACACATGGACTTCACTTTAGAGGATTAATGATATGGTTATAACTACCCACTTTATTGGCAATGATTGGAAATTGAACAAGAAAATATTGAATTTTTGTGCAATTTCTAATCATAAAGGTGATGATATTGCTTTTGTTTTTGGAAAGTGTTTAGAGGATTGGGGTTGAGCATCTACACTGTATACTATTACTGTTGATAATGCTGGGAGTAATAGCACTGCTTGTATTGCCCTTATTGGTGAGTTTAAGCGACATGATCATTTTCTTTTCTCTGGTGTAGAATTCTTGCATATTAGGTGTGTTGCTCACATACTTAATTTGGTTGTATGGAATGAGTTGAAGGCTGTTGGGAAGTCAGTTGAGCGTGGTTGAGCTGCTATGAGGTTTATTAGGCAATCTCCTAGTAGGTTTCAAAGATTTCGAGAATGTGCAGTTGCAGAAAAAATTAAGAGCAAGACTTGCTTTGTTTTTTGATGTTTGCACTAGATGGAATGCCACTTATAAGATGCTTAGCACTCACAAAGTATAGCAAAAGAGACCCTTATTATAATGTGGAGTTGGCAAAAGATGATGATGTAAATAGACCTCCTAACTCTAATGATTAGAAACAAGTTGAACTCATGTTAGTTTTTTTTGGGAGGTTTTTTATGATATTACTTTGCATTTGTCAAGTACTTCATACGTGACATCTAACCTGGTTTTTATTTGAGATTGTGGCTATTCATACTATGTTAAAACACTTGGAGCAAATTGTTGAGATAAATGATGCTAATGATGAAGAAAGTGATGAAATTAAGGACATTGGATCTAGAGTCACAAACTTTAAAGAAATGACAAAGAGAATGAGGATGAAATATGATAAGTGCTATCATGCACCTAGCAAAATGACCCTTTGGTGTATATTGCTCCCATCTTTGAACCTAGGTACAAGTTTGCGGGTCTTGAGGTTTCTCTTTGTGATTTGTTTGGTGCAGCACAAGTTAATGCTATAGTTTTTGAAAGGGAGAGAGAAATTAGAAGTTTTATTTGATGAGTATTGGCAATTGTACAAGCCATTGACTTCTTAAAGTGGGCAAAGTAGTGGGACACAACCTGAAGTTGAGAAAGCTAATGCATCTAGTGGAGTTGCATTTTATGCACAACAATTAAGAACGAAGTTAAAGGGGTCAAATGGAGGAAGAGGAATAATCAAGATAGAGTTACAAAAGTACCTAAATTAGGGACTTAAAGAGGATGAAGTAGGGTTTGATGTGTTGGGATGACGAAAAGTATATGGTCCTTGATATCCTATGGTTGCCTGTATGGTTTGTGAAGTATTGGCCGTGCCTGCTTCTATAATTGCATCGGAGTCGACATTCAGTGTAGGAGGATGTACTCTTGATTAATTTAGAACTTCTTTAACCCCAAAGGTAATTGATTTCGTTAGTTAGTATATTTCTTTGTATTGTATTATAATTTTATAACTTATTTATCTAACTTTTGAATGCTGCTGGTTTTGATTGTGGACAAGATGGTCCAAGCTCTTATGTGTGCACAAGATTGGCTTCGGTCAAATAGTAGATTAGATATGGATGACTAATTTGATGAATTATGGGACCTTGATAAGGATAATGTTAAATTTTTCATTTTTTTAATTTTGTTTATTTATTTTATATGATTATATATTTACATGTTCTAACTTTTAATTTTTGTTTTTTTATTGTGTTTATTTTAGATCTTGGTAAATTGAACCTTAAGGATAATGTGATTGATGTCAATGATATTTTGAACATTTTATATTGAGGTAATTTTTGTTCTTTTTATTGTATTTATTTTGCATTAATTATTGTCATTACTATTTTTCTTTGTTAAATTAATTTTTGGCTTTTATATTTACTAACTCCATATCTTATTTATTTCACATACTACTTGAGCACTTAGTTGAACATAGGAGAGAAGAGCAAATTGTTGGAAGCAAATCCTACCCCAAGTCCAAGACATTAGTTTCAAGTTTAGAAATCACATTGGTGTGACGATTGAGTCACTTTAAGAAAAGAACTTGTTGTTGAACATTTAAAACTTTGGTTATGTAATTAACTTTAAGTTTAGTTGGTTGTATTAAAATTTTTACTTTGGGAGTTGCTTTAGATTTGAATTTTGGTTGCAATGGTTTCGTAAGTTGGTAAGTCAATTGATTTAATTCAAGTCAGTTGAACGCCTAGCCTAAATTGGAGTAACCAATATTTGGTGTGGACTCAAGGGTATTTGATTTTTCTTTCATTAGTGTGGGTTAAAGACTTAAAGTATTCAGGCTTACTACAAGTATAAGCAATTAGAGATTACTACAAGCAATTAGCAGCAGCCAACAACTTATTGTTTGATGCAAAAATCATCTCATCTTTCATTTTCATAGTTCATGGTCCAAGCCGTTCTGGTCTTGGTATGGTCCAGGTTCTCCATGATCTGGTCTGGTCTGGACCAACTTTGCGGTCCTTGGTCCACAAACTTGACCTTAATTGGTCCTCGGTCTAGGCCAGTCTGATTTAGACCTTGATCGATGAACAACCCTACTGACTCTAATATTTTAATGGGTGACCCTAACTTGTTGAAGTGGTGATCAATAACCTTCTCTTTTTTTTTTTTTTTTGAAAAAAAGAACTTTTTATAGGGGTGAGGGAGATGTCAAAGAACTAGAGATCATAGTCTAATTTACATATATATTTAATTGGACCAGAATATGATTTACTTTTATATATTTTAGCCAATCATGTAATATTGCTCCTAGGTGATCCATTCTCAATTCTTCTTCTTTCCTTTTGGGGGGTAGAGGGGGGAAGCTTGGGGAATTCAAGAGAAAATGTTCCACCCAGGCTAAAACTATAGAGCTAGATACACTTGATAGGTGTTTGAATTGCTTTTTTTTTAGGGGTGGGGAACTAATAATTATATTCATAGACTTTCCCAAAAGTTGAGACAAACAGGGGTGAGAAACAAATGAAGACGTAATAGGCTCACCCCACTCATGAACAAACTTCTCAGGTGTCAGAAACTAAACATATTGTAATTACCAAACCAACTCATAGCAGCCCCTTGACTTCTGTTGGAAACACCATAGGGTTTCTCTCATGCTATGAAGTGTACACCGACCTTGCCAGTACAATCTTCCTCTACTGACAAGAAGAGGAATTCCCATTACATTTATAAGCACATTGGTGAACTTCCTACCTAAGAGACTGGTGCCTAATTTGTCATTTGGACCAAGCTAACAAGGTGCAGGAGACCTCACGAGAGAAAGGGCATTTAAAGAAATAATGAGCACATGAATCTCCCCCTAATTTAGAGCAGAAAGAACACTTATTATGAACCTACATGCCTCTCCTACCAAGTACTCCACATGTTAGAAGCTTATTTTGGACAGCTAAGTATAACTTCCCTATGCGTAACCCTTCCAAACAGCCTTATACCAAAAAAACTCTATGTGGATCCACTTTAAACAAAGAATAACACTTGCTTATTTGCAGTTTACCATCAAAATGACACTCCGACAACTTTTGCTTTGTCCTTGTAACACCACCAGACAACTTAACAACACCATATATGAGTTTTAGCAACACTTTCCAACCCAAAGTAGTTATCTGACTTAATGGAACAGACAAAATGTCATGGTCTTATGGCAAGCAGGCCCTGGCCAAGTCAGTGAAAATAATATATTCAAGCTTAAGTTTTTAGTGTAATTTTGACACAAAATGCTTTGTTCCAGCTCAATAATTCCTTAAAATTTAATCTTTGTTGTGTATAGGATAATAAATAATCTTCTAACTTATGGGTACCACTTTTTTAATGCTGCCACCGGACAAGAATCTACAACAAAGACATTCAGCCAAGTTTAAAGTGTGCTTGGGCAGTAAAAAAAAACTAAGAACCAGAATCCCATAATCTTGTTAATAACAAAACCAATGAGCACCCTTTTGCTAGGAAAAGAAAGTTTTTTGCAATTCAAGAACATATTTTCCTTTTCACTTTATCCAGAAGTGGCTGGCACATATAGTGAGTGGGTCTCCTAGTGGACAAAGGTAGTCCAAGGTACTTGATAGGCAAGTTAGACAAAGCAAACCTAGTGATATGCCGCTGCAATGCCCCACTTACACCACCAAAATATATACTAGATTTATCTACATTTGTAACAAAGCCTCGGCATTTCAAAAACCTTCTTAAAACACTTCCATAAGACCATCATAGATCCTATGTCCCCTCTAAACAAATTGTCAGCAAAAACAAGAGGCATCAACTTCACTCTAATACACTTGGGATGGAAGTGATAGTCCTTCTCCTTAACAGCCAAACACAAACCTCTATCCAAAACTTTCATGCAAATTACAAACAGGTAGGCTGATATGGGAACTGCTTGTTGCAAACCCCTCACTAGGGAAGAAATATTTTGGTTCACTATTTATGTTGGTGGAAAACTTGATAGTTGTCACACACTCATAATGAAATCCACAAAGTGGCTAGGGAATCCCAAAGCCAACAACATATCATTATGAAATCCTGATTAATAGCATCATAAGCCTAGTGGATATCAATTTTAATCATGACCCCAAGAGAAAACCCGTATCTTTTATAATGTTTGACTAAGTTGTGGGTCAGAAACATATTATTAGTTAGAGCCTTACCATTTACAAAGGCTGTCCGGCTGCCATTGATGATACTAGGCAGCACTAGTTGCAACCTATTAACTGAGGTCTCTAAAATAACTTTATAGAGCAATTCACAAAGCGCAATAGGCCTATAATCCATTATATATAGAGGTTGCATTGTCCTTCTTGGGAATCATAACAATGAGACCGTTGTTCAGTTGCTAAAGTAACTTGCCTGTGTTGAAAAACCCAGCATTGTACATCAAGGCTGGGGGCCTTATCATCACCTATAGCAAATAGGGCAGCCTTAATATTATAAGCATTAAAAGGAAAAAACAATGCTTTTTGTTGCAAGAGATAAGAGAGGACCTTCCTAGATCTAATTTGTCTCCGAAGGCTTAACTACTTCTTTAGTAACAAAAAGTTCTTTAAAAAAGCCCACAAAAGCTTTAGCAATAGTAGTTTAAGAATCACAAATGTAACCATGCTGATTAGTAGCCCAGAGTATAAAACATTGAGAATTTCTTTGTTTTATAACTGCATGGTTACAAGCAGTATTGTCATCACCATCCTTCAGAAATTTCTCCTTTGCTCGTTGCTTCAAAATGCTTCTCTTAATGTGGCATAATTTTATATTTTCCACTAGAACACTATTTTCCCGACTATGCAAATCAACAGATGAAGGATCATGTTATAAAGCAGCTTGAACTTACAATCAAACTGGTAAAAAGACACAACCCTCTCACTAGCACCTTTATAATACTTAAAATGCAAATGCTTAGAATCATTCTTTAACCTCTTGAGTTTGGAGACAACTTGATACGTCAAACTACTAGACCTCAAAAGACTAGCTCTCCCTCGCTAACTTCTCCATGCTATGGTGTGATGCCCATATATTTAAAAACTTGAAAGGTTTCCTCACACCATGAAAGGATTCTGTAAATATGCAACGAGAGTGAGCAATGGTTAGGTACCCCTGGTGGTGTGAATTCAGCAATAGATCCCCATATACTTTGGGGACCATACTCTCATATGCCACTCTCAATTGTTACTCCACATAAAGTAGTGTCCAGTTACAGGAACATCATTGATTCGATTCCTATCACAATGCCTAAAGAAATCATCCATCTTCTTTTATTTAGCAGAAACTCTAGATATCCTCGTCAGATTGAGCTAGCACACATTAAGGTTCCCAAGAAGCAGCCACTAACAAGAGTCATTGGGATTATAAGCATCCAGCATAGCCTGAAGCTTCTACCTCAAAATACTAAAGTTGGATAGATAAACAAAAGAAATAAGCCTAGAAAACTGATCCCTGTTCCTTATAATTTGGCAATGAATAAGTCAGCTGCGCATATTTAAAGCAGAAACATCCAAGAAAGGATGCCAAAAAAACCAAAATTCTCCCATTACAGGGGTGGGAGTAATCAGCCAAAAATCAATATCAAGAAAACAAGTTTTGCTACTCAACTCTGATCTTTATCAAACAAAAAAGAGCCGACTTTCACTCATAAAGTTCCATTTTATTTCATCTTACTTGAAAAAGTCGTTAAGTAAGATTCCCGCAAACAATGCTCATATGAGGTTGGAATGCCCCAAGGCTTTTACCATGTTGTTGGCCTTATCATGTCTCTGCAAACTAGAACTATTACCAGCTGTTAGATGGTGTCCTAAATTTTGAGTTCAACCAATTGCTAGCTTGTGTCGTGGCGTGGCTTCTCTATTGCTTTGCCTGTTCAATTTCTTCATCGGTTTTGGGAACTGATGGGCTTCTTCTTTATGAGATATTATTGGTAGATTTTATGATGATTTCTATGCTATTAAGAGAGCATCTTTATGAGCATTAATCCATTATTTATGTTCTCCTTGACTATGAGAGTTTCATATTGGGCACTCTATAAATTGGGCATATCTAGTAGGCATTTTTCGTCGGCAACTTTGTGGCGCCTTTAGCATTTGTTAGTGCCTCCCGGCACCACCCTTATTCGGCTATTTTTCTAAGGCAATTATGAGTTGTTTGCCTCTTTTATTGCACATCTTTAGAGTGAGAATTTGTTTGAGAGTTTTCCTCCATTAGATCTTATTGTCAATTTAAGATCATTACTCTCTTTGTGTTGATTTCTTTTGACTCACCTTTGAGATTATTTTGTACTCACTCCTATTATAGTGAATTTTGTGTCGTTGTTACCGCATATGGTTTTCTCTCGATTTGGGTTTTCCTGCAAAAAATTATCTGCCTACTATTATCTTGTTGATCTTGGTTTATCTTTCTCGAATGTTTACATCCGTTATCTCTTCCATATATAATTCCCTCGAACTTTCAGTTATCATTTTTCTTAACAAGTGGTATTAGAGCCAGGTTTTCATATGAACTGGATTTCGAGCTTTTATTAAAGAATGTTTTACCTCGATATTGATAAGTCTATGTAAAACATCAATTTTGCTATTTTCGCCCGTTCTTGGAACTTTTTTCAAAGGGGAAGATTATTAGGGATGACCCCAAATTAATAAAACTTCTTTTTTGTGTTTATGCTTGGGCCAAGACAAGAAAAGAAGAAGAAGAAAGAAAAATAGCTTCATGCATGGCCCTAGTGGCCCTGCTATGATCTCGGCTCTGTTCAGATGCGGCCCAGTAAAGCTCATCTTTGACCCATCTTTGACCTAATAGAATAGTCAGCAGCTTCCTAGTGTAGGCCCAGTCTTCAACAGCTATTTGGCTGCAGTGAGCACTACTAGCCATCCGTGGCGTGGCCCCTAGATCGTGGTAGGCCCGACTTGATTCCTTCATTTTTTTGGTCCATTTTCTGAGGCTTGATGCAAGATTTTATTTGCTGATTTTGTACAGCTATTACATGTAGTGTTAATCATCATTATGAGATTTTATAAGCATTCATACACCATTACACTCCTTAGGATGAGCGTTACAATCGAGTTTATCCTCTATAAAAGGGCATTTTGCTTAAGCATTTGGTGTGGCCATTGTTCTACCATAGTGTGGGCATTTGCTAACATGTAGTGGCGATTGCTTGATGGCACCTTGCAGCTTCTCTTCTAGCTTCATGTGTGGCCCAAGCTTCAGCATAGTTAACCTATGTTGACCCTCAGCTTTGCAGTGCCTTTGCTCCCAGTAGGCTCTACGGACCATCCGTGGGCCTGGCCACGATGCATGGCCCATAAAGACCTTTGAGCTTCTATCATTTGCATCAGTTTTGATAAGTTTTTAGGCTTAATGCAATGTTTAATAACTAATTATTGCTAGTTATGACCGAGTTGCTATAAATCATGATCAATCTCCATCATCCTAATCATCTTGATCATTAAGAATCATCATCAACATTATTCTTCCACGTAAATTCGGTATTTTTAATTTAGATTTATTTATCTTGCTTCCTTATATTATTTCCTGACTTTTGTATTGCATCCAATTTATCTTTTTGAATCATAACAGGTGATATTAGAGTCTGGTCTTAATTTGATCTGGATTTTGAGCATTTTGGTTGAACAATGTTCTTTGTCGACATTGAGAAGTTGATGTACAAGATCAATTTATGCCGCTGTTGCCCATTCCCAGAATTTTGGTCTAAGGGGGATATTGTCGGGTTAAGTGGCCCAAAATTCTTGCCATGTCTTCTCTATTGCTTGTAGCGGTTTCTTGGAAATTGATGGCTCCTTTTATGGGTCTCATTTTTATTCCACTATTTTTTTTAAAAAAATTTGTAAGATAGTGTATTTGTGAGATTTTATAATCTCATTTTGTTGATATCTTTTAGGCATATTACCTTGAAATCATTCTTTTATTCTCTGATCTCTATAGTGGATTTGTTAGCTCCTTGGAATTTGGTTCAAGGGGGAGTTTGGTAGGTGGTGTCCCAAATTCCGATTCAACTAATTGCCAGCTCGTGTCTTGGTTTGGCTTCTCGATTGCTTTACCTCTTCGATTCGTTCGTCAATTTTGGGAGTTGATGGGCTCTTTCTATACGAGATATTGTTGGCTATAATTTATGGTGATTTATGGGCTCTTAAGAAAGAGTTTTTATGAGCATTCATCCATCATTTATGTTCTCCTTTACTATGAGATTTCATATGGGGCAGTCTATAAATTGGGCATCTCTAGTAGGCATTTTTCATAGGAAACTTTGTGGCATATTTGGCATTTGGAAGTGCCTCCGGGATACTACCCTTTTCCAACCATTTTTGTGAGGCACTTGTGAGTCATTTGCCTCTTCTATTGCAAATCTTTAGAGTGAGAATGCGTTTGAGAGTTTAATCCATTAGATCTTGTTGCCAGTTTAAGATCATTACTCTTTTCATCTTAGTCTCTTCTAACTCACCCTTGAGATTATTTTATACCCACTCATATTATAGTGAATTTTGTACTATTGTTTGCCGCCCGTGGTTTTCTCTCAATTTGGGTTTCTTGTTGAAAAATCATGTTCTAACTATTATCTTGTTGATCTTGGTTTATCTTTCTCAAATATGTATATCCTTTACTGCTTCCACATATCAGCTGCTTAAATTTTCAATTATTATTTTTCTTAACAAGTGCTATCAGAGGCAAGTTTTCACATGATCTGAATTTTGAGCTTTTATTGAAGTATGTTCTACCTCAATATTGATAAGTATATGTACAAGATGAATTTTGCTATTTTTGCCCGTTACTTGGAATTTTGGTCTAAGGGAAGATTGTTAGGTATGACCCAAAATTAATACAACCTCTTTCTGTGTTTGTGCTTTGTCCAAGATAAGAAAAGAAGAAGGAGAAAGAAAAATAGCTTCTTGTGTGACCTCAGTGGCCCTGTCATGATCTAGGCCTAGTTTAGATGCAACCCAGTAGAGCTTGTTTTTTTACCAATACATTGACTGAGCTAATTCCCAGCACCTGGGCCCAGCACACGTCCTAGCACAGGCCGAGTCTTGAGTAGCTATTTGGTTCTAAGAAGCACCGCAGGCCACCTATGGCTTGGCCCCCAGACCATGGTAGGCCGACTCTAGTCCTACTCATGATTCCTTCATTTTTCTGGTCCATTTTTTGAGGCTTAATGCAAGATTTTATTTCTGATTATTGCAGAGATGTTACATGGAGTATTGATCTTCATTGTGGGATTTTATGTGCATTCATGCACCATTACTCCCCTCCTTAAAGTGATCGTTGCAATCGGGTTTATCCTCTATAAAAGGACATTTTGCTTAAGCATTTGGTGTGGCTATTATTCCACCATAGTTTTGGCATTTGCTAAGATGTAGTGGCGGTTGCTTGATGGCACCTTGCAGCTTCTCTTCCAGCTTCATGCGTGGCCCAAGCTTCAGCACAGTTGACCCTGTGTTGACCGTTAGGCTTGTAGCACCTTTGCTCTCAGTATGCTTCACGGACCATCCATGGGCTTGGCTACGATCCGTGGCCTATGGAGACTTTTGGGCTTTTTTCATTTGCATCAGTTTTGTTCCGTTTTTTACACTTAATGCAATGTTTAATGATTGATTATTGCTAGTAATGGTTGAGCTGCTATAAATCAAGATCAATCTCAATCATCTTCATCATCTTGATCATCAAGAATCATTATCACCATTATTCTTCGATGCTTTTGGTGTTGATTTATTTATCTTGCTTAATTATATTATTTTATGTCTTTTCTATTGCATCCAATTTATCTTTTTCGCTCCTAACAAGTAGTGTCAAAGTTGGGTCTTCATCCGATCCAGATTTTGAGCATTTTTGTTGAAGGATGTTCTCTGTCGATATTGAGAAGTCCATGTACAAGATCACTTTATTATGTTGTCGCCCATTCTCGGCATTTTGATCAAAGGGGGAGATTGTTGGGTTAAGTGGTCCAAAATTCTTGCAATAACTTCTCGGTTGCTTGTGGCGGTTTCATGGAAATTGATGGCTCCATTTATGGGTCTCATTTTTATTTACTATTTTTCTAAATTTGTGAGAGAGTATATTTGTGAGATTTTATAATCTCATTTTGTCGATCTCTTTTTGGGCATAACGTTTTAGGATCATTCCTATATTCTTTCATCTCTATAGTGAATTTGTTAGCTTCTTGAATTGGAACCGAAAGCTTGTTATTGGGGGTTAGTGAAGGGAGGTTGGGAGCCTGAATCAGAAGCTTGTCGCATTTGGAAAAAAGCCTCCATCTTCTGATTCATACTCATCATTTGTTAGCTCATCATTTAATTGGACTCCTCTAATTGCTTATGTTTCTTCACAAGCATCCAATACATTTCAGCTTATGTAGTAAGCTCACCTCTCAAGTTGGTCACCATGCCCCTTAAATCGTTTAATTCCTGTTGGGATGACATCTGACCTGTATCTGCAAAAAACTATGTATATGAAGTATATATTAGTGACAATGAGTTAACTTAGCCTAAAGTCACGTTGTGCATAATTTTTTGTTAATGACTCAAATAAAAATAGTGTTTAGATTTACTATACTGGCTCGCTGAAAGGGGCTGAAGTAGAAGGACTCCCTAATATTGACAACCTCATCTCCAATGCCATAAACTTGTTTTGGTTTGGAAGAGATTGAATTGGAAATTGGGAACTGCCATTTAAGGTCCCTTGAGAGTTGATGATGTTCTGAAATTCTTGTTCAAAGGATTCCTACTATATCACAACATTTGTAAAAAATCAAATATATCATACTTAATAAAACTATATGAACCACTAATTAACTTTGACCATTGAGAATAACTTACGTATGTTTTTTGTAATTTCTTATTAACCCAAGGTCCATCCTTTTTGCCCTAAAGTTTGTGAGTGCAGGCGAATAACTCAACTATTGTTGGCTCTGTTCCAAGTTATTCCCTCTACGTGTGAAACAAATTCAGAAAATCACATTAACCACTACAATCAACCAAATAACTAGAAGAAATTGTAAGATGTACAATTAGTTATGAGATGCCTCTTATACTTATGCATAGGGATAGAGCCACAGGAGCGAAGAGATGGTCCAAGACTAACTGGGTCACCAAGCAGATTTTTTTGAGCTTTTTTACATAATTTCTTGTACGATTTGTTTGCCCACTGTTGTTGGGATCCTCTCCATTGCTCATCACCAAGCCATGCGGGCTGCTTGTTGTACTTCCTTGCCTTGACAAGGAAGTCCCTCAAACGTGCATTGCCTCTGTTTTCAAAATTTTCCTTTATGCGATACTCATGGATAGGATCCCAAGTGAACCACTTCTGCACAAAATAAAATAACAAACACGTCAAATAATATCATAATAATGAATCAAGTACATGCAACAACAATAACAACAACTCTCAGTGTGGGACCCGCTTACGTGGAGTTTGGGAAGATCCAGCTGTAGGCAACCTTACCCCTACCATTATTCCTACCCATAGAGAAGTTGATTCCTAAAAACCCACAAAACAGTTTTGGAAAAAACAGTTTATAAAGGAAAAATAGCTTTGGGAAGAAGGGTAAGTAGAACAGATAATCAAGGGGCGGAGACATACCTCAACAAACCCGAGGCGTCAGAAGCCAGCACAGCCTAACCAAGCACAACCTGCAGACAAGCACACAAAGACCCGCCCCACCCCAACACATCTACAGCCATCTACGGAGCCGGACCCCTACAATCAGAGACTCTAGTCCTATCCCGCCACAGTCTTCTATCCTGAGCCATGTCCTCCGTCAGACCAATAACTCTCAAGTCCTCTCTAACCACTTCATCTAGGCTCTTCTTCGGTCTACCCCTTTCTCTCTTTCCACTGGGGGGACTATCATCTCGCACCTCTGCACTGAGGCGGCCACACTTCTCCGCTTAACGTGGCCGAACCATCTAAGCCTCGATTCCCTCATCTTCTCCTCTATGGGGGCAACTTCGGCTAGACTCCTGATAACGACATTTCTAATGCCGTCCATTCTCGTAAAACCACACATCCATGTGACCATTCTCATCTCAGCTACCATCAACCTTTGGACCTGCATCTTTTTTAGAGGCCAACACTCCGATCCATAAAGAACAGCCGGTCTAACTACCCTCCAATAGACCTTGCCTTTCAGTCCTAGCGGCACTCTCTTGTCGCACAACACCCCGGAC
>NCQV01063052.1:8761-20575 GCA_002740545.1 Lophocereus schottii
AGAAATGATTGTCCAACACTTAGATAACTTAGGTATAGATACAATACTAGGAAAGAATTATAGAGAAGAACGTATTAGATATTATATGAATTAAATCACAATGGAAAGGGAAAAGAGAGAAATGTCGATCACAATAAATTCACAAATGACATTTGCATCATTTGCCATCCAAATTATAATATCCACTTCCAAAGGTTGTAACAAAGCAAACTCATGAGTATTCTAAAACTCAAAGCTAAACACAAAATCCCATCCACCATTAATGTAGCATTGTTATTTTGAAAGTTCTCTTTATTCAGCTTCAAGAAGATATACTCTATTAGTGCTTTGAAGTATTACAATAACCTGCCTTCCTATTATCCCCATTTCTAAACTTAATGGCAAGGGCTTCTACGGTTGCTTAAGGCTTGTCAAGCCTTTAACCCCATAATCTTCCCTTTATGATCGACCTTGTCACCATTTAGTTTATAAAATTCCCTTTTTTTGGTTAGAGTGGTGCACGGAAACTACTTATTTAGCTTGCATAGTTGTCTCACCTCCATGAACCACATGACTTTGGTACAAAACCTTGTTATCTAGTAATATGCACAAAATAAATTATCATTCTAAAAAAGAGGCCTCCACCCTGTAAAGTCTACCACTACAAGGGTAGCATAGCTAAACTTTTATATATATATCCTAAATGCATGTCATAGGTGTAGCACTTACATGAGCTACACATTTGGTAAGCTACAAGACAAACCGTCAGAATAAACCTGAATGATCAAACTGCATCATAAACAAACTTGCCCCATTTAATTGAATGTATAATCCACTGGCATTTAATTAGGTCTTTCATAAAAGTACAACTAAATGTAGATTGAGGTATCAACAATTAGGCCATGTATTGCTATGCATATGTCACAAAGTCAACCTCCCTACTCCTAAAAAATATCGAAAATTATCTTTGCATGGACAAAATGGATGGAAAAACATCATAAACAACTTGGATGGCTAGAGGTTTAACATTAACAAACATACCTAGTCAAATTGAAGGAATCTCACTTACCTGTATCTTGATACATTATTTAAAATATATGTATAAAAGCTCGAATGAACTTTGATATATACTTTCCAACATTGACATAAGTATTCGCATACAAAAATCACACTATCCAACCCCCCCAGAAAAAAAACATTTCTATGTACAAAAATCACAAATTCAAACCCAAATATTACCTTCTAACTATAGACCTTGCATAGGTGAAAAATTGCATCACAAGTATTAAATTTTATACAACCATGAAATAGACGAAAATCAAAAGCCTTGCCATAAATTATGTTGCTTGCTTTTTCCTTAAACTCTGTTGATAAGCAAATATAATCCATGAGGATAGAAATGAAAACCTACTTGTATCCCCAATAGTATAGTGACTCCCTGCCAACCTCCCTTATTGCATATGGTTTTAGTGCTATTAACTCAACCTGTACAGGACCCCCACTTTTTCAAAAAAGGATCTCTTTTCATAATTTATGGGGTTTGGAGATTATTTTCAAAAGGATCAATGCTAAGTGCACATTCATCATTTTGATTCAAGTGCATAAATATTTAACAAAAAGGTATGCAAAGGATAGAAAAGAGTACTCCATCTGTCTAAATTCATTAGGGTTAAATCAAATGAAAAAGTTACAATTGCTAGTCGAAATAAAACTCAAAATGAAAATGATTACATTAAAACTTGATGGATGAAGAAATAGAACAGCCACGACTTTAACATAGCCATTACTAACACCGACATACAAGTTTACCTGAAATAACATAGTAAGCACTAACACTAAAATCCATGGTGATCTACTTGCTTATATACCTAGAGGTTTGATGTAAAATCTAGACAACTTGAAAAAAGACTATTTAACAAGCTCAAATTGAAATTAGTAAAAAGTATTGAGCCACCCAAGACCTAATAAGTCATCTGCCAACAGACATTGCATTTTTAAACATCTAGATCTATCAATCAGTACTCAAATCTGCATGTTAAATAAATGAATCAAACACTGATGCCTAAATCCACCACAAACTAACATAGTTGAAATAAATAACCCATCACTCAAAATATAAAACAAATACAGTCTCTCCAATCATTATGAATGTTGATGAAGTTGGTAGATTCATTTTTTACGCGGAACCGAATTCAACTTCACACATGGAGACATCGTATCTATTTCTCACATATGCAAAAATATATGCAACAAGCATTGTCGTATACTGTCATTGCAATATGTTAAGATTGGTAGTCGACATACTCCATATTTATAACCTGTAGTAGAAAATCCATTATTCCTCCTTCTAAGTATGCTAAAGTAGGCTTTAACTTTCTATCCAGTGAATGAATTAAGTTATTACCATAAGATGGGTCATTGCATATGCTAATCTTCGATGGCAATCACAGTATCTTCCAATGGATCCATTTGTTGCTTGATTTTCTGCAATAAGCCAATAAAGAAGTACACAAAATATACTGAATGGAGTAAATGAATTGAAATAATCTAGCAACTTATATACCCCATAATTGAGCATCAGCAATGACAAATAAGATGAAGAGAACATATCTTAATTAGATTGGCATGGATGCCATCCACATCGATAATTTCGAAGGGCCTAATAATGACACATGAGGAGATATTAGTCTTTATCCATACATAACCACAAATTAAGCGGTACATGGGTGTTTGACAATACTTAAAAGTTCTTTGTCACTTCAAAACGATCGAACCCTATAAGAGCTATCAAGCAAGTCACCTATAATATGGCAAAATAAAGAATTGCAAATATATAAAAAAAAAAGGAAAAATTAGGATGCACAACAACACATACAAAGACCAATACCAATGCAAATCTGGAACCCAATCTGTCACAAGAGTATTATGGTCTAACTTATCCATATCCACGTGTGGATGTTTGCAGCCTATGTGTATAATGGATAATAAAAAAAATTTGAGCATCATGTGGCAGGGAAATATGACTTATACAATTACGACATACCAACATATGAGCTGATAATATAAATGCTAATATGAAATGGTTTCCATTGAGGCCTCTCCTTCTTCATACAAAGAAGGCATACAATGTAGCAATCCATTCGAAGATGATGGTTCTATTCGCGAAGTGGAAGCTTCTTCAAGCGATGGTGGAGATCTATTCAAGTTTATGCTATTGTCCTCATCTTTGAGAGGTGTTTCATGCAGACTAAATGATATTTCATGTGGTGAAACGGGCATTCAGAAAAACGGAGAAGACTGCAATTCGCATGCATAAATATGTACATCCGTCCCAACTTCTAATTGAGGACGTTTGAGCTTATTATGCCCTTGAATGCCACAACGTCCACATTTTCTTAAATGTTGTTTCTTAATATGCCCTTTTGTTGACACAACATCGGGATCTCGAATTCTGTTGAATTTCAATGGACTATCTCTTTCAATAGTTTTTGCTTCAATCTCTGCATGTTTATACTTGAGTCAATGCTATTGCACACAATCCATTATCTCCTTGTAATACACATCTTCCTTAGAAGCCATGAGACATAATGTAGTGAAAAGCAACATAAGCTTATCTTGAATTTGTCACATATTGTAAAACATTGCAGTCTCATTGACACTTAAATCTAGCCTTCCATAAATAGTCCATCTCTTTAGAATTCACCCCCTAGGGATTCGATTAAATTGTTTATGTTTCATCACAGCAATTGTATGCTGACATAAAAAACCTACGGACTCCAACTTCATGCAGCAACAGCTCATAGTGTCATTGGAAGACACATACACTACAATGTGTGAGGAGTATTTTTTTTTAACGGACTCTTCTAACCTGCATGAGGTGGAAACTTATGCATTATAAGCAAGCTTTTAATGAATGTTACTACTAACAATTACATGTATTATTATACAAACCTATAAAATTTACATCCATTTGTTTCTTGCTATTCTTTTAGTATGTACGCTAACTCAAACATTAGCTCTTACTAGAACTTATTGTATGCTCTTCTTGTGTATAGTTCGGCAGCCTTCCTTTTGATATTTAGTAGTGGAGGGTGAATTTTAGGAATGCTATATTTAGAGATATAATCATTTTGCATCTCTTCGTGTTGAATTTCACTCACTCCACATTCATATCTCTGAAAAAATTGGTACAATTTCATCTTTTTGTTGACAAATACTTTCACTGTTTGATTCATGGATTCACATCATTATGTGCTTCTCATCCCACTAAGAAAATAACCTTGCAGATAAGCCATTGCGTATGTTTCCTCAGTTTCATACATATCAGCAGCCGATTTATGCTCCTTTAGAGCAATTTTATAATGATGTAATAGCTCTTGCCACTCTTTCTCAAAATCTTCAGGCCTTTTATATTTATCCACACATTTAATAAAACCATGTGCAAATCATTTACCACCATGTGTAACCACATTTTTCATTAAATGCAATAAGCATATGCGATGACATGTGCCTGGCAACACTTCTCTTATTGCGTATGCCATTAAATTATCTCCATCTGTCATAATTGTTGCAGGTTTTTGTCCATACATTGCTTTCACTAACTGATTTAATACCCGTATATATGCCTCCTTCGTTTTCATCAAGTAGCAAGGCACATCCGAATGGAATTGTTTACAAATGGTGATTTATCCTAGCAAAAATTATAAATGGTTTATTATATTTATTCGACTTGTAAGTGGTGTCAAATGCCAATGCATGCCCAAAAATTTCATAGTCAATTTGGGACCTACCATCACACCAAAACAATTTGTTTAATTTCCCATCTCTATTAACAGTATAACTCATAAAGAATAGTGGATCTATCTCCTGCTTTCCATGTAAGCAAGCTAAAATTGCTTCGACATCATTCTCTAACCGCTTTTGATGTTGATCCACAACATTATATATATCTTTCCTTACACAACCAAAATTATCATAGCCTCCAGCATCATGTACAATTTTGGTATAAATTTGCTTCTGACTTATTCCTAAATCATACATCTCACTAACTTGAATTTTGGTTACTTCATCTATACTCTTGAAAGCTCGAATCAGATTCACTTGTTGCGGTGGAACAAGATGATGATTGTGTTCCTTCTTGAACTCTTTTACTACATACCGGCATGTTTTTTTTTATGTATTTCATACTTATAAAGGCCTTACAAAAACACCTTGTTTCATCTCTTGCCTTCCTTTTCTTATCTTCATGGTTCTTGTCCTTCTCGGATCTCACACCTTCGTGGGCACAACAAAAGCACAATGATGTTACCATAACATGACGATTAATTCGCGGTGTCTCTCTTATGACCCCAAATCCAACTGCTTTAGCCTAAATAAAATAGAACACTTCACACTCAACTGGTGTCTTAAAGATTAACTTCTTTATGTCATTTTCATCCAGGTCGTCTAGCCTTTTGCCTATGAAATTCGAGCTAGTTACTTCATTTTCCTTTTCCTCACTAACTAGGTCATCCATAATATCTTCAACACATTGACTTTTATCGACAATTTCTATTGAATCAACTCCTTCCATACCCTACACAGAATTGAATGCTAGAAACATTATAATTTCGAAGTGACAAACCAAGGGTGCTATATTGTATCTTCACAACCCTTTTAGGCAGTGTTCAAACCAATGAAAGCTTCCATTGAGAGGAGCATTACCAATGTTTTTTCCAAAATGAATAGGTATGGTTTAAATATGAGAACAATTGTAACCCTCAACTGCCCCTTTTAAAAAGGCTGCACAATAATAAAATATATTAATAAGTAAAACCAAAGTCACATGCTCACCTTATTTAAAAATACGCAGTGTGCAAAAAATAAAGAAAAGGGACAAGGGAGACACAAATGGTGAAAAAAAGTGCTAAGAAATAATGGCTTCTATTCAAACAAGTGGGGTTTATGGGGACATGTACTTATAGTTACACCAACTATTATTATAGTTGTTTTTGCAGATATTTCTTCTGCATTAGTTCTAGAATTTTCTTTCACTAATTGTTTCTTTTACGAGTGAGGCAAAGGGGAAGAGGTACATGAGATGACAAAGCTTCAACCATGTGAGGGACTAACAGGAAGTTCATAACCTACAATCTGTAGCATTCTAGACTTTAATCCGAGTGTTACCATAACCATGGTGGCCAAGTACCATAGAGAGGAAATACATCATAATCGAAATTTAGCTAGCTTACTATTGTTATGAATGGCGTACTACAATCAACATACCAAAACTTGTTTGAGGTGGTTTGAAATAGACAAAAAACGCCAAATATAAAAAGTCAAAAAAAAACTCCATCAGTAGTATACTAGCATATCTACTACAATGGTGATGAAGAAAAACAACAGAGGAGGGAGACATCATAAAATTAAACCCAATATGAGAAATACACTTCATATCAAGAAATTAAAATGCACATAAGCTTATTTAAATATTATCGCATTCTCTTCATTTTAGATATGAGACTGAGAAATATATATACCGATTAACTTATGACTATTGCAACCAACTGAAACTAAAAAACAAGATAAAATTATAACCCTATTCTATAACTTATAACAACTGGATTATGTGGCAAACAGAGAAGAAGATAATCAATTACGAATTTTTGCCCTCTATCGAACCAAGAAAAATTACTATCCGACCAATTGATCCAGAGAACTACATTGTTTCAACCATTTCTTCACTTTAACTTATGAATCACATTTCCTAAGCAACTCATGATGATAAGCTAATGGGTATGTTCAAACCATCCATTGCCATCTTGCTCCGTGATGTATGCCTAATTGTAATTGAACAAGATGCTCAACATGAAAAGGCCATCAACGACACTCATCACATATACAGACACAAATTGACACTGCACAAAAGTGTGTTCAGCCTCTTAAGCACTAAATGGCTACATCTGGCTTGTTTGGGGGGTGGGCGGCACTGTTTTAACAATCCTTTAGAATCAAATCCCTAGCAATATTGATATCACAGCTCTTCTTGTATTCGTAAGTACTTGCCCTGTGGAATGTAACCATTTACAGTTGCTCAGAAATTTGCCGCATTCCAAAACAAAAAGGAGTACTCATGACAAATCCACTTATGAATATTGAATGCCATACACAGATTGTAAATCACAAAGCATGTATAAAGGGACCAAACTTCAGCACATGGTCAAAGACAAAGAAGAGTATGAAAATTGCCATTACTCACCGCTGGTTATATATATCAATCTTTGGTGAGCACAGTACCCTAGATTAAGTTGCATACAAAAGGCTTAGCGCATAGACAACTTTTAGCATCTTGAGATATTATGTAGGTTCCGAGACCAATTTACAGGAATAATAACTCCAAGCAATAGTCCACATCCCATATATATTTCCCAAACATGCAACATTCCCTTTTTTCCCTTTTCAAGATAAGGGAGTTCATATATTGGGGATTGAAAAATAATGAGGCATGACTTGTAAGAAGGTTTTCACATATCCCAAACAGAAATTAGATTCCCCTTTCGAAGTTGACATTACTATGGATATTTTGAAATGAGAACTCATAATCTATGTTATATAATAAGCTAAGGCCCTTATTAATGTATAACTTTTAGATTGCCGATTGTGGCCTTTCTTACTAGCAAAGTAGCAGGGTTACATTAGTCATAAAGGTATATTTTAACTTCCCATTACTATTAAAAAATTTCACGCCGTTGTGAAAAACAAAATAAAGAGAAAACTACCCACAATCCACAGCATAACTGCACATCATTTGTCAAATTTTAAAAAACTTAAACTGAAAAAATTTGATTTTAATAGGTGCAAACTTAATTTGATTTTGGTAACCACCTAACCCATCTCCACTCATTTATCCTTGACTTGATGGTTATATCTTACTTAAATGCATCAGAATATAAACATTTGAAAGCAAATAATCCCAACTGCACAGATTCTTAATTGCTATGGCCTTTTCTCTATAGTAATCAAATTGGAGAAATGTGTGTTGAAAGCAAAATCTATGAAATCAAGAAGAGAATTAACGTCAGACCTCAACAGTGGCTAGCTTCACATCCCCCCCTAAAAAAACCCTTTCTCTTTCACCTGAAGGCTAGGAAATTATTGCCCTTATTTGAGATGGTAGTGGCGACGACTTCGATAATGCCAATAGCAATGGTGATGATAGATACAACATATGCCTTTGCCTACATTTTATGACTAGCTCTTAACTTTGCCTAAGCTCAACAAGAACCTACCATGTTACTTTCGGTTCCCTCATCAACTACTACCCCTACTCCCTATCAACTAATGATAATGTTAATTCAAAAATTTGTTGATCCTAAAATACTGATATGAACACAAATGCCTTGGTACAACATAATTAGAGAAAATAAGGGAAATACAAAGCACGTTACAATCAACCAAACATGTCACACTGCGAAGAAGTTTTTTTTTGAGGGGGGGATAACTTTATGAACTCAAATGCAACTTAGCTAAGGCATTTGACCTTTACAATGTATCCTAAAAAGATCAGTATAACTTTCCATGTAACAGAAAATGCCATCGATAATAATAAATATTTCATGTAGTTAGTCTAAAATCCCAAAGAATAATCAAAATGGAGCCATACGGTGAAAGCTCACAGTGCTTGAGATTTTGTTCCACCTAATCCTTGGGGTAGACACTATTAGATATTTAGATTTAAACTGACCTTAGGTCTTACATGTGCATAACTACACATGCACGCACACACACATACACATGCACACATTCACCTAATATACACACCCTCGATGGTGGACATCCAAGACTTGGGAAACATATAAAATAAAGAGCGAAACACAACTTTCACAAATAACAGTGTAAATAGAGTGCAACATGATCCACATCCACATACAGGCATAGCACAACAAGGAAAAGGTGACATCAAAAGGAGGTATCAACATCTTCTCCATCAAGGAACTATTAAGAATCAATACATAAAAAATTCACAAATATATTCAATCAACATAACCAAAATCTCATCTTCGGGCAGTTTTGGAGAAGCAAAGGCACTGCAGATATGTGCCTTGCAGGTGATACTCAAAAATAGATTCAATTATTCCCCTCTTCTAAGATAGGCAACTAGGTTGAGACAATGGGTGCAATCTAATATCTCATAAGGCATTCATATCCACAAAAGCCCCAACCACCCAAGGCATTGTGAAATAATTTTAAAAACCTTCAAAAACTTGAAATAATTTTTATAGTACCAACCACCCCCCCAAAAAAAGAAGAGAAAAAATAAAGAATATTCTATCATCTAATATATATTATAAGAGAAATGTTTACTTGACTTCGCTGGGTGTGCATTGCGGAGTAGGCCGTACGTATTACCATTAATTTCACTTATTGTTGCTTCCCAGCCATTAATATCTTAAAAATTAAAAAAATGTAAAAAACTAACTTTTGACTTATGCACGTCCATATTTCATAATTTCTACCCCCTCTCCATATTCATGTGGTGCATTATCTGTAAACTACACTAGTCCAAAAGAACAAAATAAGAAAATATTGTAGCTTCTCTTGACATGCCTCTTCGGCTTTCTGTAACTCTATAACTGATGCACGCTCACACTCTTCCCTCCCCATGCTCTAGGAAACTTCTATGTCACCCTCTCCCCTCCTCCTCCTCTCTCTCTCCCCCTCTGTCTCGCCCTAACCCAAAAGTAATAATATCTTTTTTCATTTTCAGCAATGACCAATTGTGAAATGTAGTTTGTGTAACAAGCCCAAATAGTGGCAAGGGTATGCAAAATAGCTTGATAACTTCCTGACTTTTTGTAGTTTTGACCACTTTTTTAATTACCAGGTTTAATTTCGATGTTGATCTTGGGGTCTGTTGACCCTATCCTTATGTAATGTAAGGTTTTAATGATAACAAACACAAATGTAATATACACTTGAGTGTGTTAATCGAACAGGTTTCAAATACTGCTTAGAAAATTTTGAAATTGCTGGATTAACCACGGTCGAGAACAGGTCTTAAGAACAGTTCCTCTAAACAGCTGAATGGCAAAGAACTTAAAGTGCATCAAAGACATGAAGTACTTCAGAAACAGCTTAGGAAACAGTTCCTCAGAATAGCTAAATGGCAAAGAACTTAAAGCGCATCAAAGATAGGGAGTACTTCAGAAACAGCTCAGGAAACAGTTCTGAGTAACATCACAGCATTAGAGTGACAAATCAAAATCTTATAGATACTGTCCGGCTGATTCAACAAGAGTCTTGGTTTGTTATAGGTTTTATTTACTTAGATTCTTGTTAATATGCCACTTGGAAGATCTTGATTTAACATTTACTCTGAATGGTTTTTAAGAACACTGTCTTAGTTCAGTTCTGAGATTAGGGTTCAGATTGTTTTCAAGGCAAAACAATTTTTTCACAGTTTTCCTAAAATCTTGGGCTGATGATTTTTGAAGTATTTAAAATATATTTTCTGCTATCATTAAACCCAAGATAAGTTATTTTTTGCTTTGAAATATATTATGGAGATTTTTAGCCTAGCTTTTAGGGGGAATCTTTTCCTAAACAAACCAAACTCCTATTTTTAGAATATGGTTAAGAAGATGAGAAAATCTTGGGATTTGGGTACTGAAATATTTTTGCCTTTCCATAATTTTTGCTGCACAATTTGATTATGGAAAGTTTGCTACATCCTTGCGGTTCAAGCACACAAAGATCTTGTTACCCTCTCCTATTTAAGAAAACCTTCCACCTCCACATTCACACGGTTTTCACACGATTTTTCAAAGGGTTTTTTGCATGGTTTTTCATGGAACTTTGACTTGCGAATCATATTTTCAGAAAAACCATCAAAGTGTGTGTGAAAATTGAGTCATCTTCCTTGGCATACTAGGAGCAAAATTGTACCTTACATCCGCTTATTTAGAAGCACAAAAGTGAGGTGTATTTTTATTCTCTTCTTTCATTAAAGTGAGAGTTGGGTGTGTCCAAGCCTAGGGAGGCTTTGGACGTGTGTAATTCGTCTTGGGAAGACAATTACGTGAGTGTGTCCAAGTCTGGGAGACTAGGACGTGATGTGTAACTAGTCTAAGGGTAGATAGTTACGTGTGTTGAAATTGTAACAGAGAATGTTACCTTTGTAACGTATTTAGCCCGTATAGTGGAAGTGTGTGAAAAATCCTACAGAGGTAGGTCGTGTTTTCGCCTCGCTTGGGCTCGAGGTGTTTCCACTTAAAAATCCTGTGTGCACACTTTTCTACTTATTTTCGCTGCATTTACATTCTCTGGGCACTCTACAAATAGTCAGTCCGAACAAGGTCTAAGCCTGTTCCCAGAAAACTGCGAAAATTTAGCAACACAATTCACCCCCCTCTTGTGTTTGTGTACTCTCAAATCTAACAAGTGGTATCAGAGCAGGTTCTCATTAGAAAGATTAACATCTTGAGAGATCCTAAACATGAGTACACCATTTGGCATACTTGAGGGGCAATCCATAACTCGACCACCACACTTTAATGGTCAACATTATAGTTTGTGCAAGAATAGAATGGAAAACTACATTCAAGTTGAGGATTACGAGCTATGGATATCAAGAGTGGACCACTCATTCCCAGAAAAGTGATCGAAGATGGAAGCAAAGTTCATGAAAAGCCTGAAGAGTTCAATGCCGAAGACTTCAAGATGATGGAGAAAAAAGCCAAAGCCAAAAAACTCTTGTATTTTGGTCTTGGCTTGGATGAGTACACTCGCATTTCTGAGTGTGATTTAGCCAAGGACATATGGGACGCCCTTCAAGTAGCTCATGAAGCCACAAATCAA
>NCQV01063060.1:14552-27711 GCA_002740545.1 Lophocereus schottii
TTTTTTTTTTTTTTAAAGCATGTGGTCGAAGGGACACGTGTCGAGGATGGGTTGGACATTGGGCCCTTGGGGATTTTCCTAGCCGACTATCCCCCCAACATTCCCCTATGAATACATCGCTCCTCTCCCTTGCGAGTTCCTATAGAGTGCATTCGTAGGAGAAACTATTAGTGATCGCCTGTGCTGTAAGTATGGCATTTGCCCCTACTCACAGTACGAGAGAGATGGGTAACTACGTCAGGGAGACCTTCACCTGGCACTGGAGAAACGCCTCGCGCCTGCCTCGCCCTCTTCTTGAGGACTTCAATGTGCTGTGCCCGTGCTTTTCGTTGGCAGAAGCCGAGGCTGCGACCGCTAAGCAGGGGATGCCTGAGATCGTTTAGGCAATGTTCTATGCTATGCGACTGAATGAGATGCTTGAGCTTGGCACGATTCATGAGTAGACGACTGAGAAAATGAGATCTTTACTGGTGGGCTTGAGGTGGTTAGACTTCGAGGTTTGGATGTGGATCATGGACGACGTGATCCGGGGAGCACAGCTTCATCATCAGCCGGACGAAGTGGAGTCAAGGGTGCTCGCGATGGTCGGGGAGAGGATGCAGGAGCGGCCGACCCTCCTGCCCCCTCGAGCGACGAGGAGTAGACCTAACTTTTATTTTGCACCTTTTGTGTTGTCTTGTTTTCCCCTCCTAGTCGTTTGTACTGCTTGTGATCATCATAATGAAAATCTGTTTCTCGTACAAAATGTTGTGTCTGTATGTTATGCGAGAAGGCCATGGGAACGTTCTTGGAGATCTGTAACCCCCAACGGTAATACCATGCCTTCAAGTGGGGCCAAGGGTGTAGCGATCGGCCATAAGGCCACACTGAACGGCCCTAGGCCCTTTATGGTTAAGTCTAGCGATAGGGCACAAGGTCGTGCCCTAAGATCCTCACCATCCAATGGGCTAAAGGTGTTACGCCTGGCCTTAAGCCGCCAATGGGACTTTAGGATATAGAGAATAGGCATAAGGTTGTGCTCATCGACCTCGGTCCCCGAAAGGGCAAAGAGTGCAGCGACCAGCCATAAGGCCGTAATCTAGGGCCCTTAGCCCCCACTGGAGCTAAGAGTGTAGCGACCGGAATAATGGTCGTGCTCTGTGACCCTTGGCTCTCGATGGGGCTAAGAGTGTAGCGACTAGCCTCAAGGGCCGTGTTCGATGACCCTTAGCCCCGAGCGCGTAGCGACCGACTATATGGCCATGCTCGATAACCCCTAGCCGCCAATGGGGCTAAGAGTGTAGCGACCACCCATAAGGTCGTGCTCGATGACCCCTATCCCCTAGAGCGTAGCGACTGGCCATATGACCGTGCTCCATGATCGCTAGGCCTCAATAGGGCTAAGAGTGTAGCGACCAGTCTCAAGGGTTATGCTCGATGAGCCTTAGCCCCCAATGGGACTAAGAGCATAGCGACCAGCCATATGGCCTTACTCGATGACCCCTAGCCCCCAATGGGGCTAAGAGTGTAGCGACCGGCCTCAAAGGCCAAGAGTGTACCGACCGGCCATAAGGTCGTGCTCGATGACTCCTAGACCCTGATAGGGCTAAGAGTGTAGCGACCGGCCTTAAGGGTCGTGCTCGATGACCCTTAGCCCTCAATGAGGCTAAGAGTGTGGCGACCGGTCATAAGGCCGTGCTCTGGGACCCTTAGCCCACAGATGGGCTAAGATTGTAGCGGCCGGCCTTCAGGTCGTGTCGCTGGCTCATGCGTAGGGTTTTTGCTACTCAATCATCGTTGATGACGTGGCTTCGATGGGGCGCCACGTAGCGTTGGTTGGAGAGAGGCGCGCCTATCGAGGTGCATGGGGGTTTGTGCCCCTTCCTTTTTACTCTATAAAAGGTGCGAGCATCCCTCAAGGGAGGTCATTTGTGTTCTTCACATTTTTACTTCCTAGAGAGAGAAGCTCTGCTACCTACTCCTTACTCTCCCTTCAAAGTTTGCTGTAGTGCCTCAAGCTTTTCTTTGTATCTTCAAAGGGTCGTTTGAAGGTGCCACCCCCATCTTCAACCAAGTCGTTGAATCTTCATCGTTTACAGGTACACTTTTATGCCCTCTCGAAGCACTAATTGTTGTATATTATGTCGTCGCCTTGCTCGTCCGGTGGGGACGTCCGTAAGGAACAAGCTGGCCCCCAAATGGAGGGTCGGCACCCGCAATTCTCTAGCCCCCGGCCGGCCTTTATTGATGGCCGGGTGGTGGCTGGCGTCCCCCAACAGAATAAGTGTAGGGAGCCGAAAAAGATTCCCTACGCCGTTCCTCTTTTTGAGACAGGCACGCCTTCATGGTCCAGCTGCGAGTATTCCTCCACCCTCAGCATTCTTAGCCCTGAGGTGGAGGTTACGTGCCCTTGGGAGATCACCATTGCTCACTATGTGCCCGACTTCTAGGTCTGTAAGATGGCAAAGGCGAAGTCCACCCCCCGCATTCAGTCCCCAGACGAGCTGCTGGGTGAGGGCACATTAGGTAATCTTTACTGAGTTCCTACTCAATCAGACCTGGTGGCCGAGGCAGCCTCTTCTAGTTCTAGCACTTCCTCCCGGTCGGGCTCTCATGAACGTTCATCACGGAGCTCGTCCTCAGAGGGAGCTTCGATAAGCTCCCCCACTAAATCATTGTCAGGGCTGGTGGGGTCGGTGTCTAGACAACCACCTCCAATCATAGAAATCATGGCCGAAGGGCTAAAGTTCCCCAGGGCCCCAACTCACTCAAACCCGCAGGATGGCCCAGGGAGCCACTTCCCCGATCCAAAGGCCGTCAGCCAGCTTAAGAGGATAGCCCTCGAGAAGCAGTACCTTTTGCCCACAGAGTATTCCTTCGTGCTTCCCGAACCGAATGCCACCGTGAATGAACTGCCCGCTAAGTGTATAGTCGTATACTGGGCATCTCTTAACTACGGTCTCCGTTTCCCTTTGCATCCCGTGATCAGGAACATTCTGAATAAGTACGAGCTCGCACCGGCACAAATCGTACCTACATTGTAGCACAATATTTGTTCCTTCATCGCAACCTGCGAACTGCGCAGCCTAGCCTGCTCAGCCCGGGCATTCAGCCTGGTTCACACGGTGCAGAAGGCCCCAAGGAGACTGGGGATTTAGGGTGGTATTGTTTCAACAATAGGCCGGGTTTCATGACGGCCATTAAGAAGAAGTCAAAACTGAAGTATTGGAAGTATGACTTCCTCTTCCTACGCCGAGAATCAAGTTGGGGTGACGTCCGTGAGTGGAATGAGGGAAAACCCATTCGGAACCCCTTCAGTGAGCCTACCGTGGAGGAGCGACTCATGGCCCGCTATTTTATGTTTTATATACGTGAGGACGATAAGCCTCGGCCAATCCCTAGGTTCATGACTCAGGCAATTGAGTCGGTGAAAGGTCCCGAAAAGAGAAGAAGCAAATCTAGGGACTGAGAGCCGTTAAACTGGCTCCCCAGGCTTAAGTTTTTTGCGAACAACTTCTTTCTCATAGTGGCCGGCCTTCTGATCCTTAAGAATATTGCTAAGGGTACTTAGCCATTGCTATACTGGCCTATTTTTTGTTTGGTGCTTACCTGACTTCTTGTTTGTTTCGTGCAGATCAAGCGAGAACCCGGCTGACGGTCTTTGAAATTGGGGGTGCCACTCCCGAGCAAGTGGCGGTCGCCGTGGATCGGAGGCGGGAGGAGGAGAGGAAGCTGCTTGTCTCTCAGCAAGCCAAAAAGGTACGGTGTACGGATTTATGCGCTCTTCCTTCCTTCGTATTGCAACTGACTTAACTTATTCTTACAGGCGCCCTCCCTTGTACCTCGCGGGAGGAGGCCCGCACTGAGTTTACTGGCCCGCAAGAAGCAAAGGACCAGGGGTCCTCCTGGGGAGACCGGGGCGTCCAACCCTTCGCCAGCAGGGGGAGCGAAGGCTGACCATCCGACTGCTCGTCAATCGGGGAGCTGGTCAACAGGGGAGTGAACCCCTATCCAGCAGGTGCACCTAACTCCTTGCCGAGGTGCGGGGCTGTGACTCCAGGTGCTAGCGGCACCTCCTCACTCGCTCTGTGGCCTTCAGCTAATTTTATCAAGGCGGACGCGAGCACCAGGCTCTCTCTCGTCTAGGATATTGTCAATCCTGGGACCCGGCAGCCCCTGGGGCTTTGGACCCCCCAAAGGTATCTGAAGAGGAGATGGCCATGGCCGATGTCTTCGCAAAAGGGGTAAAGGCCGTTGCAGAATGCCAGCGGCTGGAGGGACTCGTCTCTCGATATCAGAGATGTTGTGAGAGGTTGCAGGCAGACCTCGACGGCCGCGAAGGCGAAAAGAAAGAGCTGCAGCGCCAGTTGGAGAAGGCCGTGGCCAATGCTGTCGAAGCCAAGGAGTAGGGCTATCAGCAAGGCCGCTTGGACACCCGCGTCTACCTCCGTAAGATCTTGCTCATTCTTGCGGGCGAATTTTCATATGACCGTTATTTTGAGGCCTATCTGGGCTTTGTGGACGAGTGCGAACGGGCTACGGCCCAGGGCCGTGATCCTAAGGAGGTGGAGTTTATCCCCCTTTTATTCGAGGGTGAAGCTGCTGAGGACGAGGCCACCAACCCTTTGGAAGCTGAGGCTGGTGCATCCGAGGAGGAAGGGCGCGAGGATGGCAGAGAGCCCGACATGTAACCCCCGTTCCCCTGTTTCGCTCGTTCCTTTTTTTTTTGCTTCTGTTTTCAGAAATGGCTGTAAAAGATCGTGCTGTGATGTTTTATTTTTAATGAAAGAGTCTTCTTTTCATTGTTTTGGCATGTTTGTCTTCATATGATATTCTTCCCTTTGGTCTTTCGTTTCAAACTTGTGCTTAATTCTTTCTTCATTCTTATGACGGTGACCCCAAATGAAAGGACAAAGGGCCGTGCTTGGCGACTCTTCTCCCGTAGAGGGGCTAAGAGTGTAGCGACCGGCCATAAGGCCGTACTCGGGGATCCTTAGCCCACAGAGGGGCTAAGAGTGCAGCGACCGGTCATAAGGCCGTGCTCTGGGACCCATGGCCTGCAGAGAGGCTAAGAATATAGTGACCAGCCATAAGGCTATGCTCTGGGACCCTTAGCCTGTGAAGGGGCTAAGAGTGTAGCGACCGGCCATCCGGCCGTGCTTTGGGACCCTTAGCCCGCAGAGGGGCAAAGAGTGTAGCGACCGGCCATAAGGCCGCACTCGAGGACCCTTAACTCGCAGAGGG
Source organism: Lophocereus schottii (assembly GCA_002740545.1). Classification (NCBI taxonomy): domain Eukaryota; kingdom Viridiplantae; phylum Streptophyta; class Magnoliopsida; order Caryophyllales; family Cactaceae; genus Lophocereus; species Lophocereus schottii. The sequence goes on from NCQV01063060.1 coordinate 19,776, forward strand.
GCTAAGAGTGCAGCGACTGGCCATAAGGCCGTGCTCTGGCACCCTTAGCCCACAGAGGAGCTAAGAGTGTAGGGACCGGCCATATGGTCGTACTCTGGGACCCTTAGCTCACAGAGAGGCTAAGAGTATAGAGACCGGTCATAAGACCGTGCTCTGGGACCCTTAGCCCGCAGAGAGGCTAAGAGTATAACGACCGGTCATAAGGCCGTGCTCGCCCGCGAAGGGGCTAAGCGTGAGCGACCGGCCATCAGGCCGTACTCGAGAACCCTCTGCCCACAGAGGGGCTAAGAGTGTAGCGACCAGCCATAAGGCCATGCTTTGGGACCCTTAGCCCACAGAAAGGCTAAGAGTGTAGCGACCGGCCATAAAGCCATGCTCTGGGACCCTTAGCCTGCGAAGGGGCTAAGAGTGTAGCGACCGGCTATCCGGTCGTACTCTGGGACCCTTAGCCTGCAGAGGGGCGAGGAGTGTAGCGACCAGCCATCAGGCTGTGCTCGAGAACCCTAAGCCCGCAGAGGGGCTAGGAGTGTAGTGACCGATCATAAGGCCGTGCTCTGGGATCCTTAGCCGCAGAGAGGCTAAGAGTATAGCGACCGGCCATAAGGCCGTGCTCTGGGACCCTTAGCCCGCGAAAGGGCTAAGAATGTAGCGACGGGCCATCCGACTATGCTCTGGTACCCTTGGCTTGCAAAGGGGCTAATAGTGTAGCGACCGCGCATCAGGCCGTGCTCAGGGACCTTTAGCCCGCAGAGGGGCTAAAAGTGTAGCTATCGACCATAAGGCTGTGCGCTGGGACCCTTAGCCCGCAGAGAGGCTAAGAGTATAGTGATCGGCCATAAGGCAGTGCTCTGGGACCCTTAGCCCGCGAAGGGCTAAGAGTGTAGCGACCAGCCATCAGGCCGTGCTCAGGGACCTTTAGCCAGCAGAGGGGTTAAGAATGTAGCGACCGGCCATAAGACCGTGCTTCAAAATTTGGAACAAGAGGTAGGCAGGTGTGCGAAAGATGACCACCTGGGGCATGATATTCATTACGAAGAGTGCACTAGATACATGGTAGACAAGAAAGAACATAACAAAATACACTTAAATGTGATATTTCTTCAAGTTGCTGCTATGTCAGGCCCGCGGGATGGGGGTGCCCTGAGGGTTTCTAGCCGGTAGGTACCAGGGCGGATCTGTGTAGCGACCTTGTAGGGGCCCTCCCAGTTGGCAGTTAACTTGCCGTGCTCCCCTGCTGGAGCAATAGCCTTCGTGCGACGAAGGACGAGATCACCGACGTGGATAGGTTGAATCCTTACTGAACGATTATGTAGCTGCGCGATACGTAGTTTGTAGAGGGCCTCGCAAAGAAGGGCATCACCACGAATGGATGGAAAGAGGTCGAGAGCTTCACAGAATGTCGCATTATTTAACGCCTCTTACAAGGCAGTCAGCCGATGGGTATGGAGGGCCACCTCAACAGGTAAGACCGCCTCGGAACCGTAGGCGAGCATAAACTGGCTTTCGCCTGTAGCAGTTTTTCGGTTGTGCGAAGGTACTAAAGGATGCCATGCAACTCGTCCACCCATTTGCCTTTGGCATTATCAAGCTGGTTCTGCAGACCATGGAAAATGGATTTGTTGGCCGCCTCAGCCTGGCCATTGGTTTGGGGGTGCCGTGAAGCGAGCTTGGCAACCAAAGTTATGGAGGTAGCTCATGAGCGTGCTAGTGTCAAACTGCTGCCCGTTATCAAAGATAATGGCGGGGGGGATGCCAAAGCGGGTGACGATGTTGCGCCATATAAATTTACGCACGTCGGCAGTGGTTATAGAGGCAATGACTTCAGCTTCGATCCACTTGGTGAAGTAGTCAACGGCCACAAAAAGGTACTTGCACTGGCCCGTAACATTGGGAAAAGGGTCGAGGAAGTCCATGCCCCACGTGGTGAACGGGAGGGGGCTGACTATCGATGTCAGGGGTATGGAGGGGGTCCGTTGAACAAGCGCGAACTTCTGGCACTTGTTGCAGGTCTGCACCAGAGTCATTGCATCCTCCCGCAGACTAGGCCAGTAGTAGCTGGTTCGTATAGCCATAATGGCTAGGGCACGGATGCCTGCATGCGAGCTACAAATGCCTTCATGCAGTTCCCCCAATATTCGCTTGCCTTCCGCCGGGTTCACACATCGCAGGAGAGGTCGGGCGAATGACCGCTTGTAGAGAATCCCCTCGTACAAGATGAACCAATTCGACCTCCTCTTTGCTTTCTCAGCCTCCTTGGGGTCCATGGGTAGCGTTCCATTAGTGAGGTACGCGTGGATAGGTTCCATCCGGGTCGAGCTTCTATCCAGGCATAGCACCTCATGCAATTTGATGCTCCTTTCCGTTAAAGTTTTCCACTAGATGTTCTTGGGCTTCCCATCATCTGAGGAGCTTGCCAATTTGGACAGGGCGCCTGTCTGTTGATTCTCCGAACGCGGGATGTGTGCGACGGAGAAGTGTCTCAGTAACTTGGTGGCCTCATGTACCCATCGGACGTACTCGGCCATGACCTCGTCCTTTACCTCATAAGACCCATTAAGTTGGCCAACTACGAGCTGGGAGTCAGAGAAAGCTTGGACGGAGTCGACTCCTGGGGTGTACCAGAGCTCGATCCCTGCGACGAGAGCTTCGTACTCGACCTCGTTATTGGATGCTTTGAACATGAATTTTAGGGCGTCCTCATACCGTGCCCCAGTGGGACTTTCAACGATGAGGCCGGCCCCACTGCCATCTTTAGTGGACGAGCCATCTACATACAGGTGCTAAGGCCTTGGTCGGGAATATTTCTCAGTGGGCGCGGTGCTCTCGGCTAAGAAGTCGGCTAATGCCTGGGCCTTGATGGCCCGCCGCGATTCAAAGGCTAAATCATAATGGGAAAGTTCGACAACCGACTTCAGAAGACGTTCCAAGGCGTCTAGCTTCTGCAGGACGTTCCACAAGGGTTGGTCAGTTAAGACCAAGATCTTGTGGGCTTTGAAGTAAGGCCTAAGCTTCCGACTGTCCATTACCAGGGCGTACGCAAATTTCTCAATGAGGGGATAGTTCATTTCTGCACCGGCTAAGGCATGACTTACGTAATACACTAGTATATGCTCCCGCGCACGCTCGGCCATGAGGACGGCACTAACTGCGTGCTCTGACATAGCTAAATACAGTACCAGGACTTCTCCTTCAGCTGGACTGGCGATCCTGGGTAGCTGAGCCAAGTACGTTTTTAGAGCCTGAAAAGCCCCGTCCGCCTGTTCATCCCAATTGAAATTGTTGCGCTGGCGCAGGACGCGGAAGAAGGGCAGGCACTTGTTTGCCGAACGAGAATGAATCGTCCAAGGGTCGCTATGCAACCCGTTAGACACTGCACTTCTCGCACATTCCGAGGCGGTTTCATATCCAGGACGGCCTAGATTTTGTCTGGATTTGCTTCGATTCTGCGATGGCGAATCATGAAGCCGAGGAATTTTCCCGATCGAACCCCGAAAACACACTTTTTTAGACTGAGTTTCATATTGAACGTTCGAAGTATTTCAAACATCTTCTTCAGATCGCCACTGTGATCCTCTTCAACTTTACTCTTTACTATCATGTCATCAACATACATTTCCATGGTTTGTCCGATGAGTGGCTCAAATAGTTTATTGACCAGGCGCTGGTATGTTGCCCCTGTGTTCTTGAGGCCGAAGGGCATCACCTTATAGCAATGGAGACTGCGGTCCGTTATGAACACCGTCTTTTCTTGGTCATCCGGGCAGGGGGGTATTTGGTGATACCCAGAGAATGCGTCCATGAAGCTCAATAGTGCATGGCCGGCTGTGGCGTCCACCAGCTTATCGATCTTAGGAAAAGGGTAGCTATCCTTCGGGTAGGCCTTATTTAGGTCTGTGAAGTCCACGCACATCCTCCATGTCCCGTTTGGCTTCTTGACCAACACCATATTCGAGATCCACTCGGGGTAGTGGCATTCTCGAATGAAGCTAGCCTCCAACAGCTTCTGTACCTCGGTATTAGCCACGACCGCCCGTTCGGGACCCATATGGCCCTTCTTCTGCACAACTGGTTTGTGCCGAGGATGGGCATTTAAGTAGTGTTCTATCATAGTTGTGGCAATGCCGGGCATTTCCTCAGGTCCGAAGGCGAAAACATCTTTATACTCTCAGAGAAGGGAAACAAGTGACTGCCGCCCATCGGTCGATATATCTTGACTGAGCAGCCGTTCGTCCTCGCGCGGCAGGTGGTCCACCGCATCCGCAACTTCTGGGCGCGGTCGCGGAGGCTCGGAAGAGGCGAGGGTATGGATGACCAGAGCCTCTGGGACCGGAGCGGCCGGCCCTGCCTTTGCCTGCTTTTCCAAGTGGGGTGGTCCCGCGGTCCCACGCTCCCTGGTCCGCTCGATGGGGGGTTTTGTGCTTACCAAGTAGCATTCCCGGGCCGTTCGGTGATCCCTATGGAGTTCGCCAATGTTTCCATCATCTGCTTCAAATTGAAGTTGGAGGAGGTACGGGGCTACCACGGCCTTCACCCTGTGGAAGGTTGGTCGCCTAATGATAGGATTGTAGGCCGTGGGTACATCGACGACTAGAAAGTCAACCTCCAAGCTTTTTAACTTGTTCTTATCGCCAAAGCGAACCGGGAGGCGAATCATTCTCGTGGGATTAACTTCCTGCCCCCCAAAGCCCAAGATAGGATTTGCCATGGGAACAAGGTCGCGCCCTGGGTGTGAGAGCCTGTTCAAGCAATCCCAGGTTATAATATCCACGGAGCTGCTCGTGTCGACCAGGATCCGTCGTACAATTGCGATGGCGATTTTCATCTCGACCACCAGAGGGTCATTATAAGGGGAGGCGAACCTCGAGGCTTCTTTTCCCCCGAACACCATCATTGGCGCCGCTATGCAAGATCCCTTCTTAACAGCGAGAACTTGCTGCGTGCTTCTAAGCTGAGCTTTCCATGCCGTCCGGGTGATTTCTTCCGCATAGCCACCCGCTATAGTAGTTACGATCTCCGTGGAATTCATCCCGTGGTGGGGGCGGGGCGGGGGTCCGCTCTTGCCGCAGGAATCGTGGCCCTCTTTTTAGAAGCCGGTCAATCTGTCCCTTGTCCGCTAACTCATAAAGTGCTTTTTTCAATTCTCAGCATTCAGTCCTGGTATGCCTGCTCTATTCATGGAATTCGCAATATTTCCTAGCATTTTGAGGCCTAGGGGGTGCCGTCATAAGAGGCGGCCGGCGCAGCATCGGGTGTTCCCTAACCTCCATGAGGATGCTCCTAGCATCTATGGTGAACCATGGGTCGGGTGCTTCAAACTGCGGTCTTCTGTCCCATGACGTAAGATTTATTTCCGCACGATTAAAGCCTCGATCTCCCGGAGTCCTCATTTTCTTCGAGGTGTCCGGGCCGTCCGCGCAAATCTCAATAGCTCGTATGAAATCCGCGGCCCTTCCTAAAGCCTCCGCCAGTGTTGTTTCCTTCTACTCCGCCAGGAAGAACTTGAAACGTCCATTCTTAAGGCCATTCAAGAAAGAAGTGTAGGCTACCCTTTCCTCTAAGTCAGGGATTAGCACAGCCTCTTGATGGAAGCGTTTGACGAACTCGGCGAGGGACTCTTACGGTCCTTGCTTAATCCTCGACAAGTGGATACTGGTCTGCCTTTCCTTGCAACTGGCTATGAACTGGCTGACGAACTTGTCGGCCAGATCCTAGAAGCAAGTTATGCTCCCTGGGGTAAGGCCGTTGAACCAAGATTGCGCCACTCCCTTTAAGGTGGCAGGAAAATAGCGGCAGTATGACGCGTCATCCACGTCTTGCACGTACATCTAGGATTTGTAAACTCCCAGGTGCTCTTCCGGGTCTGCGGTCCTGTCATAGAGATCCATAGTCGGTATCTTAACCTTTCTATAGTGCGGAGCATTGATGATCTCGATGCTAAACGGAGTTGAGAAGGGAAGCACAGTTGGTCCGGCGGCAATCCTCGACACCTTGATAGGGGTGTCAGGGTGGCGTTCGACCTCAATCACTGAGGGACTCCTCTTCTCCCCGCTGCGCTGCGACACCCTGTTGGGAGAGCGGTTCGATCGGTGCATCTCCCGCTCGCGCATCCCTCGTGGAGGCGGGTTTCGGGAACGGTCGCAGCGCGTATAGCGCTCCGGGCTGGGGCATTGCCTGCTTAAGTTTTCTCCCCTCGGCCGAGAGGTTTGTTCGTGTTCTTCAAGCCATGCAGTCCGCCTAGAGTGTGTTGCATAGAGAGTAGAGGTAGTTGCTGAGGCTACAGTCTTTTCCAGTGCGGATCGGGCAACTGGCTCCCCCGCTGCGCGTCCCCCCTGCCGACCAAGGGGAAGCCGGGCACTCCTATCTGACCGCGCTACCTCTCTGCCTTGTTCTATGAGACGAAGGGACGGCTTGCCCTCCGGCTGATGGGGGGATCCCCCTGCCGGAACCGGTTAGACTGGCTGGGCCGAGCCTGCAGCATCCATAGCTTTTTTTCACCTGCTCAGACACTTGACGTGTGATGGTGTCGGCCACTGTGGACATGAGGCTTCTGAGTGTGTCCATCATAACGTATGCCGCCCGCTCCGGCGGTGATGTCCTGGTCGCTCGAGGGCTCGCTCTGGAGCTCTCAGAGGCATCCTCCACCATGGGCGGCGCAAAAGTATCAATGGCCAGGGCCTTATCTCGGCGAGCCTGCGCCCCGTTGCTTCACTTACTACCATCGTTACCGTCTCCTACCCACGGATGGCGCCAATCTGATTTAGTACAGTTTAGGAATCCTTCGAGGTATGGGTGCTGGAGACGTGGGACACAGGGACGGGTTTATCTAACGGTTGGAAATCAACACTTCGTCGTCCTTAACTCCGCGTGGCCCGACTTGCAAAAAAGGCAACCCCGAGTTGTGGACCAGGGAACGCCTTTCCGATGGTCAAGTTAGTTCAAAGTCCGAGTTACGGGTCAAAGGAGAAGTAAAGTTAATTCAGTGTCCACACTTGCTAACCCCTTTCCCGAGAGGAACAGACCATTATTTATAGCCATCTCAGGGAAGGGTAAAATAGTAACTTTACCTGAAGGGCCTACATGGGTCTCCAGTCTCAGTGTGGTTGGGCCCAGAGTAGGCCCCTAGGGTTGCGCTTTGGGCCCTTGAGTGAACATGGGCCTAAGGGTAACCATAGAGAGATTTCTTCTGGACCTAATACCCTCGTATGGGCCTGGCTTACAAGGTGAAAATTCAGAGGAAGCCCATTTGAGGTAAATCGGATTTATCTCAAATCACTCATACATAAGGCCGATAAAAAAAATTGTATCTGCTTCAAACCCGTAAAATTCGGCCCACTGAGTATGGGTATGGATATTGAAAATGTGAAAAAATGGATATGAGACGGGTATTGGTAAAACGGATATGGGTATGGGTATATATAGGTATGGGTATGGATATAGCTCCCGTCCACCTCATACATATTTTATCAATACCCGTCTCATACCCGCCCTATATAATCCTCATAGAAAATCCATACCTTTTATTCAAGGTTCTAATTTCTTGCTTGGAATTAGATATTTTGCTAGTTGCTTTGAGTTATATTATATTCAAGGCTCCAGTATGACTTTTTGTTAGAAACTATAACTATCGAGTGTTTGTTTTTTTGTTTGAATTTAGAAACGTTTAGTTGTATTTGTTGCAAGCTTGATGTTTTGTGTGATATATTGGCTATTTGATGTTGAATGTGGATATAAAATGGGTTTAATTTATTTTGTTTTATATGTACCTGCACAAAACCCGCATACCCGCTATATCTAGCGGGTTTGAGTATGGGTATGGCTTTACAATGCCCAATGTACATGAGTATGGGTATGGGTATTAATTTTAAAAATTGCCGGTCTGACCGAGGACATGGCTCAGGATAGGAAGTTGTGACGGGATAGGATTAGGGTCTCTGAT
>NCQV01063065.1:9110-28012 GCA_002740545.1 Lophocereus schottii
ATAGTACTAGACAGAAAAGTTGCAAACACTAAGAAGCCAAAGACAGGAGAGGACAAGTCAAATGCAGAAACACAGGGCTGTAGTGTTGACGTCAGACGGTCAGAGTAACCAAAAGTAGAGGATGGTTAGAAAAAGACTAATGATGGAAACCGAGCACAATGAATTCCAGTACTAAGTCAGAGTGATAACTAAATACTAGCAAATAGTGAAGGATCACAAGGTTCTCATCTAAGCTATATGCAATTGTAATCCCAGACTAGACCAAACTCCTACCGAGAATAATATCATCAATAAGTTGCATAAGGGCTAAATCTCATCTCATGCCTTCTCCCCGCGTTTTTTTTTTAATGAGTAATTAGAAGGTTGTATTAATGAGACACCAAGGCGACACCCATACACAAAAGGGACAAGTACAAAAATCATCATGCCCTCAAGCTCTTATGCATAATTTTATGTGCAAAACCCAAAAGAAACACCTCTGTACCACAATCAAGCACTTGGCTCCAACTATACAACATTCTCAAACATTAGACTTGAAATGTTGAATGGATAAAGCTTTTTCCTCAAAAATCCGTCAGTTCCTCTCTAAGTAAACCACCAAATAACTGAAGGAACCAACTTCCAAATCCCTAAGAACCCAGCTCTGTTGAACCTCCTCCTCCAATCTACCAATACATCTTTAACATTAGAAGGTTGAATCCAACTAATCCCCATCACGGAAAGAGACAAAAGCCAAAGTGAAGAGACCCAATGCCAATGAACAAAAAGGCAATCAATGGACTCTTCCTTCCTCCTCAAGGCACATTCTGCACCTACTAGCTAAATTGAAATTTCTTCGTTTTAAGCATGTCATTGTTGAGAATCCTTCCTTTAAAGCCGCCCAAGCAAGAAAACAAGCTGTCATAGGAGCTTTACACTTCAAAATGGCCTTTGCGGAAAGTTGGGACAATTTGACCCATGACCAAGCCTATTACATGGACTCACAACAAAGAAGGTCCCATTACATTCAAGACGCCAAATGATCTTATCATCATCCTCAGATTGAATACCCATATTAGCAAGTAAATCCAATAAGCTGAGAACGGTTTCCTCTGCCCAATTATTTGGACTTCTCGAGAAAGTAATGTTCCAATGGCACTGATCCCCATTCCAAGATATACTTCTTGCACCGTAGCATCTTTCAAACAAGCCATCCAAAAAAATCAGGAAATTTGATAATTAAGAGGTTGCTCCTAACACCCAGAATCATACCAAAACGACACCCTAGGCCCATTTTCACATCAAAATTAACAAGGGACTTGAAAAGATCTAGACTTGCAGGTATGAATTTCCAACAACCCACCCAGTGCACGTATGGGCTCCTCTTACCCCACCATCCACGAATATCATCTGCATATTTGGCTGCAATTACTTTTTTCCACAAAGCATCTTCTTCAGTAACATACGTCCAAAGCCACTGGTTCTCTCAGGTTTTCTTAGGTGTTCCCCTTTCTCTTTGATAATCCAATACGGTAATCTTTACAGACTTCCCCTATGTATGTGGGCATATGAGCATATCTTCCTGAATATGCAAATAATCTGAGCCTTGTTTCACGTATCTTATTCTTGATAGTAGCCCGTCCTACCTCATCTCTTACTATTTTATTACTAGGTTCTTCATGTTATGTAATTCGTGTGTATTTGAATCTTTTACCAGTATATTTATCCTCTATGATTGCCCTGTTTTTGGAATCTTTACATACATAATCATTAGAAATTCAAACACACAACATCCATTTATGAAAGACTAAGGATGAAGAGTGATTGAACAGATTACTGCCCAAGAGTGATACGCCTGAATTCTTAAACATGATCAAAATGCTGATAAGAATCTACCTTGGTGACTATTAGTAAGACCTCTTAGTTTACTGCAAAAGCTCAAATTGCCTCTCCTCCAAGCATTTATTTAGGCCTTTTGCTCATAAATGAGCAGTCTAACTGCCACATGTTAGCCCTCAACCAATGAAGACACCTATCACTATCTTTGACCAACATTAAGCCTTTAAAATATGGGATAGAGACCAACCAATACTTCAAACAAATTTCCCTTCTCTTTATGCTCATGCGGAGAATAAAGAAGTTATTGTGGATGCATATTGGAACCATGTATGCCACATATTGGAACCATGTATCTGAGTCATGCATTTGGTCACCTATTTTTATTCGTGATGCCTTAAGGCATGACGCCTCCCTTATAAGCTTACTTATTAAGCTGAATGGGCTTCCTATCGGAAAATCCTGTCTTGATTCAGTCAGATGAGATCTCAATCCTAAAGGGGGCTTCACTGTGAAGTCTTATTATATGAAGCTTGCCTCTGTGCCTTTCTCACCTTTGCATCAAATATTAGAAATGGGTTTTCCATGGAAGATTATTTGGAGATCTTTGGCTCCATTTAGAGTATCTTTTTTTGTTTGGGAGGCTGCACATGACAGTATTTTGACTTACAATAATTTGCAAAAGAGGGGTAAGATCTTGGTGAATCCGTATCCGTTATGCAAAGCTACAGCAGAAACGGTAAACCACTTATTGCTTCATTGCCCTTTTGCAAAAGCTGTTTGGGATCTAGCCTTTAGTTGCTTGAGAGTTTCTTGGGTTATGTCCAATTCTATTTCGGATCACCTCTATGCATGGGAGGACTTTTTTGATAAGAAAGCTAAAAAGAAGAATGCCATATTATTTCCTCATACAATTTTTTGGAGCATTTGGCGTGAAACAAATAGGAGAGTCTTTGAGAGTGTGGAGATGTCGCTTCAATGTTTTAAAGATTATTTCATCAAGTCTCTCTATTTTTGGGACAAAGGGATCTTTTGTTACTCTTCTTTTGATCTCTTAGATTTTATGGATAGTGTGCATATGGGATGTGCATAGCCTTTTGTAGGATGCTTACTTCACATCCACCCTTTTGTTAATAAAATATATTCTTTCTTTTCTTGATCAAAAAAAAAGGAAATGAACAATGAAAATTTACATAGAGACATTATAATCTACCAACTACCAAGATAATTGACAGAATATCAAATTAAAGAAAAAGAAAAATAGGACAGTTCATTCATAGGCATGAAACAACATGGGTAAATACAACAATGAAGGCCATAATTGATATAGGACGCTCTAAGAGCAATTCCCACCAAAGGGAACAATTGACGCATGACGCTCTAAGAGCAATCCCTACGGAAAAATTCTCACACAGAGAAATATGACTCACTCAATTTAATTAATATCATTCATAATCTCCTTCTCCAATTACATAAAGGAGTTTATAATCAAAAGGCTAACTAGAATTAGGAAATCTAACTGATAAAATATAAACTAGAAAAGATAAAAATATATAACCTAATATCGTCCGAATATATTAGAAAACTAAATCTCAATAAAATATCACTAAATATCTTAATTTTGGCTATCTTAAAATATGGTTAAAATAAGCTACGACGATAAGGAAAAAAATACAAAAGATCTCCAATATCAAAATATTCTAATTTTCTATATCTTTTTATCCATTCTTTACTCTCATATTGCATGATTCCCCCCTTGTTGGAAAAAAATCGACCTCGAGCTTGTGAGCACAAATTGCGAATGAGGAAGAGAGAACTGTTTCAACTTCGTTGAAGATGTTACAAATTGCACGCTTCATAATCTTCTCGAGCGCCAATAACCAAGGGACCAGTGGATGAACGTCAGTTTCTAAAAGAACTCTTTAGGTATTAAAAATCCAACATTATTTTTGGCAATTCTTGGGATGATACAAATATCTTTTGGCAACTATTCTTGCTTATTTGGAACATTGGAAAGGTTGCCTTCATCAATATTATTGGAGTGCTCATTCACCTTTGCTTGATCCTATGTAATATCTTGAATCGAAAAGTTAATGCAATCAGCTATGCCATCTATAGCTTGGTTCATCTGATCAAAAGAGTTGTCCTTAACATTAATTACTACGTTCAGATCTATTCCTACGACATGCTCTCTTGTACGCTCATTGAGAAAAGTTTCCTCCTTTATTTTCTCAATGACAACTCCCCTTTCATGTGTTTCTAGGCATGGTAGATTTGTCTCTTCCAAATAAGAAATCGATTCTTTGTTTAAAGACCTCACAAAAGAAGCCTTATAATCTTCGGGAGGATGTTGCCAGGCTATTACAAGAGCTCTAGGGGGTTTGTAGTCCATTCTGTGGCTAGGATTACACATTCTACAACCACATATGAACTCACTAGCAAATAAAGATCGAACTCACAGCAATGTTCATAAATTCAAGGACCTTGAAGCTTGCAAAAGGCATTCACAACATCTCTTGGGAATGAAAATTCACTCGAGCATAAAAAACGCCCATTGTAAGAAATCTGGCCACGTTTTCTACGTCCCCATAAGGAGAGAAAACTTGATACATGGCATTTGGTGTAACAGGCCATGGCTTGTTATGTCTGATCACGAAAAGGGCAAGATGGTGTTTATCGCACCAAGTCAGGTCGGTATAGGTAGATCTGAACATCAAACTAATAATCTAGAAAATGGAGCTACGTCACAGTACACTTCTCTGCCCCATTTTTCTGTTTTTCTTTTTTTTCCTTTTTTGGCTATCTCGCACAATATGAGAATAGGGATCAAAAAGAAGAGCTGACAATGGATTGAATCGAAAAGCTCTGATACCAAATTGATGTAAAACACTCTATGAGCAATTCCTACCAAGGGGAACAATTTATGTAGGACGCTCTAAGAGCAATTACTACGGAAAAATTCTCACACAGATAAATATGACTCACTCAATTTAATTAATATCATTCATAATCTCCTTCTCCAATTACATAAAGGAGTTTATAATCAAAAGGCTGACTAGCATTAGGAAACCTAACTGATAAAATATAAATTAGAAAAGATAAAAATATATAACCTAATATCATCCTAATAGATTAGAAAACTAAACCGTGATAAAATATCACTAAATATCTTAATTTTGGTTATCTTAAAATATACTTGAAAATAAACTACGAAGATAAGGAAAAAAATGCAAAAGATCTCCAATATCAAGATATTCTAATTTTTTATATCTTTTTACCCATTCTTTACTCTCATACTACATCAATAACCATCAGCACCCATCATCCGTTACTGAAGAACTGTGAACATAGCAGCGGCAGAAGTAAATGTGGTAATGTCAAGGGAAATGGCAGCAAAGAGAAGCAGAGGAAGAAACAGAACAACAACTGATAAATGCAAGGTAAGATAATTAGCTAGATTGTGTTGGTTTGTGTGACAACCGTTCCTGGCCACAGGGAAACGCCACACCACCATGAAGCCCTTTCATAGTGATCCACAAGGCTAGTTGCTATCAAGCATACCAAAATATGGCCTACTTGCTTTCAGTTCAAGTACCCATTCTACACCTTTCTTTTGTCATTTCACAGCATGAAAAGACCCCTTGGAGTAACCAAAATCAGCTAAGCCCAACCCAGTTCACATGCACAACCCAACCAAAAAAAAAAAAGAATTACTCAATTCTTATGCAGGCAAAACGCAAAAACTTCACAACAAATTTGCAAAATCATGGAAACTCTACCACAAAAGTTACAGAAGTTTCAGAGATACCCATACCTCATGAAATCAGACAACAGCAGATTATTAGGCTTAAATCTGAAATTCAAGCCTTAGTGTCGAACAATTTGACCCGGTAGCTTCTTCCTACCGTAAAGTCATCAACTAAACATGTGTCTATCTCACGTCCACCAATTTGAATACCTATTGTAACAATCATATCAAGGTGATGCGAATTCCAACTTGAGCCTTAAATTTAACCGAGATTAACCTATCTTAACTAAAACATCCCCAAAATTAGCTGGATATCGTCTACTTCCCGGATCAATTTTCGTAGCTAGGGTTTATAACATTCATAACAGAAGCGTTCAGCATCCTATGTTAACACTACACCAAAAACATCGAAGGCGAAGTACCGACCTGAATCTCCAAGCTGTGGGCATGGCTTCGTTCTTCCTCCCCTCTTTCTACACCTATTGTCGCCGCCGGCAACCTCTGGTCGCCGCTAGTGCCGCTGGACCGGTCGTTGTCCCCGTCCGCCTTTCCTTCTCTGCTTTTTCGAGCGCCTCTGTATCCTTCGCTCTTGTGTTTTTTTGTTTTTTTTTTATTCTGGGTTCTGAGCAAGACCTTTGACCCACATTCATGCGCAAAATTTAGTAAAACTTTCAGTGAAAAGTGGGAACGATGGAGTTAGGCTTAGGACCGTAAAAAGCTAACTCAATACGATTATCTATTTAAATCGAATACGAAATTAAGTGAGTTTGAATAAAAAATTTTAATCTATTTAATTAAATAGATTGATATATTTAACTCGTTTAATTAATTGAATTAGATTCAAGTTGATAATTTTGACACGAAAAAATACCTATGTAACCCATTTATTTAAATGGATTAAATAAGTTGATCAGTTTACCCAATTATCATATACTGTTTGGAGGTAATTGTGAAAATATGGGTTTAATAAAGTTGATACTTATTTTGTGATTGTGATTCTTGTGAATCATATACAATGGTTGCATTATAATGCTATACTAAAATCAAAAAATTGATTTATAATGATCGGGTAAACAGGTAACCGGATAATCTGAACTTCATCCGTTTATGTTAAACGGATTAATAGGCAAATTTCAGGTCAACTCGTTTAAAAAATAAATGGGTTCGGATCAAGATTTTCAACCCGTTTAATAAACGGGTTAGGTTCGGGTCGAGGATTACCGTTTAAATTCGACACAAATACGAATTCAACCGATCTGACCTGTTTGACAACGAGGCGGGGGTCGATGCCTAGTTGGCCTTCTCATTCTCTTTCTTCGCCTTGGACCAAGCACAGTGGGCTCAGCACGCACCCCAAGCGGCTCGCCTCTCCCCCAGTCGTTACAAGATTGGCCCGAGTTTGCAAGTCGACTCGTCAATATGAGCTGCTCGGCCGTCCTTTTCTTATTTTTATTCTTTTTTGGGTTTTCATTTTATTTTTCTTTCTCTTTTTGGTGGAAAAAAATAATTTGATTTGGGCAGATGAAGTGGAAGGGAGGTGAGAGCAAGGTCAGGAAGCAGATAAAGAGAAACAAAGAGGGCATACAGAAGAAGATGGAGTGGATTGGGGGAGTCTAATTGTCTAAAGTGATGAGAGAGAAACGGAACAGAGAGAAAGAGAAGTATACTTAATGATATTAATTGATTAATGATATTTTATTATTATATCAATGATATGTTTCAAGTTTTGTTGTCATGAATGAATTATTAAATTTTTTAGAAAATTCAATGATTACTTCAACAATTTATTTACATAAATAATGAAACAAAACAAAAGAGTAAAGTTAATTAATTAGGTTTAACTGTAGAGTCCATAGGTATTATTCTATGTAATGAATCCTGCATTGCATAAGAAAAAATTTGTAATCCAAATAATTGGCTCATGGGATGATGTCGAGAGGGTGGATCCCAATTGTGAGCTAAATTTTTTGCTCACAATTGTACAGCTCTTAGTTCATTTTTGTTCTGGTGAAGAAAGGGTCATTTTATATTTTTTTATTTACACGGAAAAAGAACAATTTATTGATCATTCATAGTTTCTATATAACATTTGTGGTGTAAATTTGACTAAAATAAAAACAATCTTGAATATCCAAATCATATCTAAACCCCAAAAAGGTTAACTTAAGATAAATTAATCGTTCAACTTCCCACTATTGTTATTTCCTAGTGTAACACGGAGATAACATCTATAGATCTATTATTCTTCATTGATTGTGGTTCATCTGCTGATATGTTGTAGCACTCCTAGGAGAGGTAATCTTCCAACACAAAAAATTGTATTTAAATGTCAAAATCCATTGAATAATCACTTCAAAACATGCAACTGATCCATTTCCTTCAACTTCATAAAATCACACCAAGAAAACGAAAAGAAAATTATAAAATAATATCTCACAACTGGAGAGTGATGTAGCACCCTTACCAAGGAGGGATTGAGTACTCTCCAAATTAGAAAGACAACGACAAAAACTATTAAAAATAGTAATATTGACTAAAGAGAAAGGTTGGAAATAACTCGCCATTTCCTTTCTTTTACCTTTAATCTAAGAGGTAATTGTCTTTGCGCTAAGATAGATAAGGAAAGAGTTGAACAGCGAGAGGGAAAAATCATTCCCCTCAGAGGTTTTTGAGTTGTAAATAATTGACAGTTAAGAAAAGGGTAAATTATTATTAGATCATGAGAGAATTACACAACATACTTTCCCTGATTACAAAGTGGAAAACTAGTAGAGAAAGCTAACATATCATAGCTGACTTTCCTCACAAACAAAGCAATCAAACAAAGCCCCAAACAAATAACAGTCAACATAAGAAAATACTACATAGACAACTCAGCCTTAGCTTAGAAAGTCATCTTTCTATCAAATTCTTCCTACAGTCTTTTACTCAGCTTTACAGCCTCTTCATCCAGGTCAAGCGCCATTTTCACTTCAGGAAGAGAAGCAAATGAACTGCAATGGGTTTCTACTACTCCCTCACTGTAGAAACTAGGACGATTGTGCCAGATTCACTTCTTTTGCAACATGATTAATTTGGATGCTCCAGTTTTGCTAAACCAGGCTATTGATAGTTTGAATGATAGACCCTATGTTCGGGGATCTCACAAATTTTTCATCTGCAACCAACATTTGGATCAATTCCCGTTGCAAGTCAATTTCTGGCTTTGGTACTTCATATTCCCAACCTTTCATACATCAGTGCTTCTTTTAGAGTTCTCAGTACGGCTAACTCCTTATAATTGTCAAGTATAATTATGATGACTCCTAAAGGCCATATGGATGCCACGTGAAAAGTTGTAGCTCCGAACACCTTGTCCTTCTCCGTAAACCCATGCACATCAATATTAACTTTGCATTCTCGAAACTCAGATGGTTTCCATACAAAAACTAGTGTGTTCTCTAAATTGTGTGGTTTTTCCTACAACTTCCACATGCTGACAGTTTTTCTCAATTCCATTTTATTCTTGTTCTACAAGGTTTTAGTTTTTGTGTAGTACATCCTAAAGAACAGTTATGCCTTTATAACTAGATATGTCATAAAATAATTATAAAACTTCTAGTCCACTCACATTTCTATTTCAGGTTCTTGCTTATCTAGCTCTTCAGATTGACATTAAAGAAGTTAGCAGCAAGTTCTTTATTATCATAAGGCAAGAAATAAGTCCAAAGGCTAGTGATTAGAAAAATTCGAGTTTTAAAATTTGTAACCCCAAGTGCAAGGTTGTACCGTTGAGTACTCGGGGTGTTGTCCACTGGAAGTCAGGATTTAAATACCGGAATTAGCTAGAGCGACTCAATCTAGATCAAGAAGGAAGGAAATGAAAATAAAGCTAAACTAAACTAATAAAAGTAAAAGAGGTGGCTTGAGATTATGATTTGACCAATTGACTAACTAAATGGACAAGATAAGTCCTAACCTACTCGACATCAACTAAAAACAAGACATGGTCGGTTGCACCTTCAAAGGCCACTGAAACCCTCTCTCAAGGGTCATGAGCTAGTCTAATTAGTCTAACCACCTATTTTCATGGGGTTAGCCCAGTTAAACTACAAAATTAGTAGCCCTCGGATTGAGACTATTTTCATGTCCTGAACCCGACTACCCCTCTCCCACACTAGCTGATTAACTTTATCTCTTAGTATAAGTCAATCGCCTAAAAATATAGATGAAAAGTCGCTCAAACATTTTATCGAACACTTGACGGGCGTGAGGGAAAACTATACGTTCTAAGTATAAAGGGGGTGTGGCTAGGCCTAATCCTAGATTAATTAACCATCAAGAAGCTAATCACAATCCAAGCCAACCAAAATTAACAACTAATCATCAACGAAACACAAAAACCCCAAAATAAACCTAAACTAGCAAGTAACTCAAAAAGAATGAACTATAAATAACTGTCACCAGCCACGACCGACCGTTATGGTGGCGACAGTTGGTGGTCGTAGCAATGGCCCTGCAATCGTTCATCTTGTTTCCCCGATTTTCCAGCTTTTCTCATTCCATCTTTGCTCCTTTTTCCTTCATTTGCTTGGTTGATCTTGTTACCTACAAAAGTAAATAATATAAGTAAAAATCCTAAAGATTATGTTATTATACAAGCTAAAATAAGGTAAAAGAGACATGTAAAATGCGATTATTTAGCACCGAATAAATACCCACACACCTATCTTTTGCTCATCCTCAAGCAAAATAAAAGAAAATCTAACCTAGGAACCTAACTTACTATCGTAGGAATCACGGTTGCATTTAGCATGGCTCAGGATAGGAGACTATGGCCGGACATGATTAAGATCTTAAATCGCAGAGAGTTAGCCTAGTAGTCAGTCACAGTAAAGTGGGTTTAGTTGTGGTTTTTTTCGTATATCATGTTTACATGCAGGTAGTTCATGCATCTGGAAAGAGACATTGTTTGCCTATCTCTGTTTGTTAAGGTACAGTATCTTCCTCTGCCTTATTGCACTTATGTCTACATAGTTACTGCCACCTGGTTTTTTTTCGTATTTCTTAATTCATTTCCTGTGACTTATCCTTAGCTTTTCTCCGCAAAATGTTTTCACAAAATCCTTCTTCTATAAAATCTTTTCATAAAGTCTTGTTTTTGTGGGTATCTTGGAATCAGCCTCTCTACGGGCAAGATTGCCGGTAGAGATAAGGTTGCCTATATCTGGATTTCCCCAAACCCGTGAAAGCGGGATCCGCACTGGGAGTTGTTGTTGTTGTTAAACAATCCCTTTAAACTCTTTGGTTCCTCCAAGTGGACGAGTGAAGTCTCGTGAGGGTTAGCAGAAGATATACCTATAAAATCTTTGAAGTATTTTTGGATTTTTTTCCAAAAATAAAATATATTTACAGGGCAAAAAGGGATGTACACATTTAGATTGACTCTATCACCTTAACAACCTAGCTCCCTAGCTATACGCAAGCAAAACATGCATTCAAGACACACATAGGCTATAGATGCATCCCATTTCTCATTTTTCACCCCACGCAACACAATGACACAATTTGTATGACTTGGTGCTCCGTGCAAGATGTATTGACTCCTAATGTTAGGCTAAAACCGGGTAAAAGGTCACCTACGCTTGGCTTATGACTTCTTTTATTTTTGCTCTTTCTTTTTCTTTCTTTTCTTCTTTTTTTTAATGCCTTTCTCCCTATGCTCCTTCGCCTGAGTGGGTGGTTCTTGGCTTATTAGGCATTGAACTCCCAGAGGATCAACTTAGCATATATTCGGGCTTCTTCCCTATTTAAGAGTTTTATTTGAATGTGCAAGGTACTTATTTAAGCCCAAATAGAGATACTGAGGATAATGTCATTTTTACACTTTTTGTTTTCTCATTTTTTTTTCTTTTTCTCATAATGAAGCCAAAACTAGAAGTCAATTACTAAGTAGAATGCCCCCACAACCAAATTTCAATAACTAACATCAAAAGTCAATAATTAAGTGTACAAGGTAGGCGCAAAACCGCACATGTGAAATGGGCTATTATGAGAGATCAGAGGCCACATTGTAGACAAGTGTTCCATCATGCATATTCGACCTATATACAAGCTAGCAACCAAGCTATCAAAGCTCAAAAACCAATCATAAGAAGCACAGAAGTCCCCTAAAGCCAACAAAACTATACAAAAAGTGAAAAAATTGAAAATGAATTTTCACAAAAATATGCACAAAAGGGTATACGACTTCCCACCCCCACACCTGAATCTCACAATGTCCTCATTGGAAGCCGAGGAGTCACTACTACCACAAAATCACACAAAAACAAAGAAAATGAAATTACAAAATAACACTAAACCTACACACATATACACAAGCTAACACACTCCCCCCAAAATACAATCTCACCCAACCAACAACAAAACCACACATATATACAGAACTAACACCACCAAAAATGAATATATATAAATCCAACAACACCGCCAATCACAAAATACAAATATGCAAATAAACAAACAAAGGTGATCATAGCCATCAATCAACTCCACAATATCCCAAGCTTCACCTCCAAGTTAATCACCAACAAAAACACAACCTAATATCCATAAGTAAACACAACCTAATATCCACAATTAAACAAAAAGAAAAGAAAGAAAATCAAAAAGAAAAGAGAAGAGTAAGAATGATTATACCAGGTTGGATACTGATTGTACTCGAACTATGCCTCTCTAGGATGGTGTTGTGGAGGCCTGAGGAGCATCAACCACTCCTCATCATCGCTCAGGGGTTGCGGTGTCAACTCGGATGCTGTCAAAGCTCATAAGAGCTTGTCGTGCGCTACTGTATGTATCTCAGAATAGTGCAAATAAGAGAACACTAATAAGATCATAGCGAAGAAAGTCAGTGCCCTCTTAAACTTATCAAATGCCATAGGAAAATCAAAAGCATAATCAAAGAAAATACTCCATAGTTCCTAGGTACATCCTCTAGGTTTGCACAATGAGGATCAAATAAGACCTACTAATCTCACCTAGAGACTGAGGAAATGCATGCAAACGAGAGCGGGTGGTGGGAAGGAAGAGGGATGAAATGGGGACTAAATCAAGTGACTTGGTGCAAATGGCGTCAACATGCTCAATGCTCGGAGCGGCATCAACCCTTACATCATCACTATAATACTCCTAAAAAGAAGGCTCTAACAATGCAATATCGCCCGACTAATCAGGCAAATCATCTTCATCACAACTAACATCACCCCTAAGAGACTCACCCATTCTCTAATCCCGTGCACTGAGCTAACAGAGGGGAGAAGAAAGGAAGCGTAAGACACTCTCAGTAGTGTCTCTAGGTGTGCTAGACAAGGATGGAGTGACTAATGGTAAAGATATCAAGGGAGAATTAATGACTTTCTCCAGGCCAGTCAAAGGTCAATCAATCATAAAAGTAGGCTCTAAGGGAAGGGAAGATTCGCAATCATCATAGAGACCAACCTCAAGTCTAGGTGAAGATGGACTAGAATCGGTCTCATGCAATAGGCCACACCCTCTTATCTTACCAACAAAATGCCCATGTCACTCATTCATTGTCTCTATTACAGTATTAAAACTAGCATAGCATACATCAAAAATATCATGATATGGACAAGAATTCACATTATGGTCAAAAGATTGACCATGAGAGCACAAAAGAGGAGAATAGGTATGCAAATCATAGGAAATAGGGAAAGGGTGCATAAAAGACTCACTAGCAATCTCATGGTGCTATTGATGCCAAGTCAATGACTCAAATAAGTCCTATATATCATCAATATCTAAGAACACAAACCACCATAACACATGGATTCAAGGGTGGCTCGGGTCTCATGTGTTATCCTCTCAAGTACAACATTGCATATTTTCCATTTTTCATATGTGAAATAAACATATTGAGCACGGTAATCATTCAGTCTAGACAAGTATTGCCAAAAAGGTTCATACTCAAATTGAGGTAAATGAAAAATAACCATTTTGAACTTTTTTTTTTCAAAATTTTTATGTTTTAAATTTTTTTTGGGATTTTGTAAAGGCCTAACATCGAATGCTCAAGTAGACCTCGATATTGAAAAGCGCTAACTCCCCGACAATGGCGCGAAAAACTTGATAGGAAAAATTCAAGTTTTAAAATTTGTAACCCTAAGTGCAAGGTTGTACCATTGAGTACTCGGGGTGTGGTTCACCGAGAGTCGGGATTTAAATATCGAGATTAGCTAGAGCGATTCAATCTAGGCCAATAAGGAAGGAAATAAAACAAAGCCAAACTAAACTAATAAAAGCAAAAGAGGTGGCTTGAGATTATGATTAATTTGGCCAATTAACTAACTAAATAGACAAGATAAGTCATAATCTACCCAACCTCAACTAAAAATAAGAGATGGTCAGTTGCACTTTCAAAGACCACTCAAGCCCTCTTTCAAAGATCATGAGCTAGTCTAATTAGTTTAATCACATATTTTTATGGGGTTAGCCCAATTAAACTATAAAATTAGCATTCCTCGGACCTAACTAAGATCGGGACTATTTTCATGTCCCTAACCCGGCTATCCTCTCTCCCATACTAGCTGATTGACCTCACCTCTCGACATAAGTCAATCGCCCAAAAATATAGATGAAAGATCACTCAAGCATTTCANNNAACATTTGGCGGGCATGAGGGAAAACTCTACGTTCTAAGTATAAGGGGTCGTGGTTAGGCCTAATCCTAGACTAATTAACCATCAAGAGGCTAATCACAATTCAAGCTAACCAAAATTAACAACTAATTATCAACGAAACACAAAAACCCCAAAACAAACCTAAATTAGCAACTAACTCAAAAAGCATGAATCAGGGAAATTAATCTAATCTAATAAGGATTAAAACAACTAATAAACACAAAATTACAATAAAAACCAAACATTTAAGCTAAATATAATCCAAACTAACAAGATTAAACAAGAGAAAACAAGAACAAACATGAAATAAGAGGACAGAGAGAAAGGAGAAATGAACCCCCCAAAAAGTTCTTAAGAAGGGCTTTAAATACAAATCGAGCTGGGGAAAAGGGGCGAGAACAGCAGGGCAAGGGCCAACAGCCATCAGCCTGGTGACCACTGGCTGTCGCCAGCCACAACCGGGCGACGTGGTGATGACGGCCCACTGCCGCCAGCCATTGGCTTGCTGCAATGACGACGACGGTTGGTGGTCGTAGCCACGACCCGGCTGTCGTCCTTCTTGTTTTTCTATTTTTTGACTTTTCTTGTTCCGTCTTTGCTCCTTTTTGTGTCATTTATTTGGTTGATCTTATTACCTATAAAAATAAATAAAACAAGTAAAAATCCTAAAGATTACGCTATTACACGAGCTAAAATTACGTGAAAGGAACATGTAAAATGCGACAATTTAGCACCGAACAACTAGCAGTCAAATGGTAGTCTCTTAGGACATGTAAATGATCCTCAATATAACTTTCACAGATTGAGCACTCGCTCGTCAGGTCCTTAATCCATTTGGCGAGGCTTATAGCTAAAGAGCCCTTTATGAAGGTGTACCAAACTAGGGATTTGTGATTAGCTCGTGTTTTAGTTTTTCAAATATTGTTCCAACACACATTAGTGATTATTATTAGTATGATGTTTCATTTTCTTTAACAGATGGTTATAAAAGGTTTTATTGGTGAATCCCCAAGCCGCATGGTCTTGCTCTAATGGATTTAACTTCATCTATTTTACCTTTTTAAGGAATCCTTTGTTAATAAATTTCTCTAAAACGTCTTCCTTTTGTGACCATTCCTACAAAAAGCACTACCCTTGAATGCTCAAATTGAGGTTTATATCTAACATTGATGGCCTTTATAATGGGTCTAACATTCAACCATTTGTCATTCTACATGTAGAGGAATAGTAGGGCTTCTTAGGGTTAGCATTGTGAAGGGAGTAATTAGAAAAATATTTCTTTGTGACCACGTTAAGAGGAGAAGTGTGGCCGCCCAAGTGCGAAGGTGCGAGATGATAGTCCCCTCCAGTGGAAAGAGAGGGAGGGGTAGACCGAAGAAGAGTCTAGAGAAAGTGGTTAAAGAGGACCTGAGTGTTGTTGGTCTGACAGAGGACATGACTCAGGATAGAAGTCTGTGTCGGGATAGGACTAGAGTCTCTGATTGTAGGGGTCCGGCTCCGTAGGTGGCTGTAGATACGTTGAGGTGGGGCGGGTTTTTATGTGCTTGTCTACAGGTCGTGCTTGACAAGGCTGTGCTGGCTTCTGATGCCCCGGGTTTGTTGAGGTATGTCTTCGCTCCTTGATTATCTGCTCTACTTATCCCTCTTTCCAAAACTGTTTTTCCTCTGTAAACTGTTTTTTTTCCCCCCAAAAAACTGTTTTGTGGATCTTTAGGAATTAACCTCTCTATGGGTAGGAATACCGGTAGGGGTAAGGTTGCCTACAGCTGGATCTCCCCAGACCCCGCGAAAGTGGGACCCACACTGGGAGGTGGTGTTATTGTTGTGACCACAATTACCTAGAAAAAGCGGTTTTTTTGGCTATGCACCTTCCAAGCAAATTTTGCCATAAAACATTTATTCCAAGTTCCAGATTTTTGATTCCTAACTCACGATGCTTTTTACTTTTAGTTACAATATCCCAAGGGACTCTAGGCAGATAGTTGGGTGATTCAACTTTATTTTATAGAAACTTTCTCATTCTCGTTTACAGTTATGATATAACTTTTTGGGGACTAAGATTCTTTACATAAGATGGATAGGAAGAGCTGAAAGAATGAATTGGACTAAAGTATATCTTCCTACAACACGAATAAATTTAGTTTGTCAAGTACTTAGTTTATTCCTAAATTTGATCATCAGGTCATCAAAGCCCATCAGTTTAGGTTTGATTCTCAAAATATGCACTCCTAGGTATCTACTGAACTGGGTTTATGGTTGCATATGCATAGATCTTACCATAAGTTTTCTCAACTTATGTTGCATCTTTTTTGAGAAAATAATTTTAGATTTCGAGAATTTTATTCCCAATCCCGATCTTTGACTAAAGTTAATATCAATATTCATAATGGTCTCCAAATTATGTAGATCAGCTTCCCTAAAAATGAGAAGATTATCAGCATAAAAAAAAATGCGAGATAACAATGTCTTCAATTAGGATTGGTTTCTAAATTTTATCTCTCATAGCTTTCTATATATATCTAGATAGTATTTGTATGCAAAAGACAAACAAACATGAGGAGAGAGGGTCACGTTACCTAATTTCCTTGCTACGGTAAAAAGGTCCCAAGTTGACCTNTCTATAAATATGAAATTCTATCATCCGCATTGGTAAAAGTGGAAGAAAATAGTTTAAAATGCAGAAGAGAATCAGAACTCAATTTGAGTTGCTTTTTAATTGCCATGCAAAAACAGTACATCAATGCTCTTTATATAACTAGGAGAGCAAAACAAAATCTAAATAGAAAAACTGAACACTAAAACTATGATCCATGACTAATATATTGGCTAAATAATCTGACCCAACTAACAAACAAATCTTAACAAATTAATAATCGTGAAATTAAAAAATAGGGAACATAAATTGCATAAACTCCTAAAAATATGGCACTGTTATTTTGAATCAGTCAACTAATGCGCTCTCTTGATTCCAAATCACACACTCTCAATTGTGACCTAATGAATTCATGCTTTGCTTGAGGAAGACACTTTGTAAATATGTCATCTTCTTGCTTATTTGTGCCACCTAATTTCAACATAATCTTTCTATCTACAATCAACTTCAAGATGAAATGATGTTGCACGCTAATATGCTTGGTTCTCCCTTGAAAAAATTGGATTTCTTGCCATTGTAATGGCATAACTAATATCATAAAACAATTTAGTAGCTTCCTTTTGCTCAACGTGAAAATCAGGGAGCAGTGTCTCAAGCCATAGAGCTTATTATGCTGCTAAGGTTGTTGGTTTATACTCAGCTTCTGATGATGATAGAGCTACTATTTATTCCTTCTTAGAACTCCAAGTTACAACTCCAAAACCAAAGCTAAAAACATTGTCAAAAGTGCTCTTTTAGTCATCTAAACACCCTGCCTAATCACTGTCGGTGAAACTGACTAACTTGAAATTTGGAATGTTGCAGTACCAAATCCCAAACTTGATAGTTCCAACACCAAATCCCAATCAATGGAGTAAGATCTTGAAACATCAACCTTGAACTGGACATGTGATTGGAGTATCCGCTATCGATAAACCAAACGCATTTGACACATTAGTAGTTAGAGAATGAGCCATAAATAAATTACTCTCCTCTTCCACCTTTTCTGTGAATTGCGTCTTCTAGTCATCATTTTGCTTACTCCAGCGATTTGCTTTAATGCGACCATACTTCTTGTAATGTCTACAGTGGATATCGCTCTTATACTGACGAGTATTGCTGAATCAACCTCTACATCTGCCGGGATCCTGAAATCTACCTCCTTCCCTACCTTTGCTTGAAAAATTCATAGTTGTGACATAATGCATGATCATTCTACATAACCAGATGGAAAAATTGAGAACTCTAAGGGTATCATAGATGAAATCCCATTCTAATGAGTTATATATCTTCGATAAATCAATCTTGATTTCTTTGACAATCAAAATATTTTCATGAATGCTTCTTCTTGGAACAAAAGTTGCTTGAACAGGAATAGCGATTTCTGTAAGAAAATTTTTAATTTTATTAACTAAAATTATAGTAATTGATTTGTAATTAGTGTTGCAAAGGCTTATGGATCTGAAATTAGGAACCTCTTCAAATTATCTTTATTAGAGATGGGGTAAATGAAAGTCTTATTAACCTCCTTAATGGTTTTAATGGTCTTCCTACTTGATCTGATTATGCCTAGCATGTAAAAATATTCGATATTAAGATGCTTATAAATTGTATTGTCGATTCTAGGTCTGTAGGCTCATATGTTCTTCTCCATCTTGAGCAGAATATCATAGCATTTCATGAGGCTTTTTTTTTCCCCCAAAATCCTCAAGTCTTCTATTTGGTTTAGCAAACCAAGATCTTTGTATACTATCTAACCTGGCTTTTATCAATCTTTTCTTATTGTTAAGATTTCCAAAAACTTTTTGGTGCCAAAGATCAACTTTGCACATAAAATTATTAGGTTATCAATAAACTTCCCATTTGGGCTCCAAATGTTCTTAATAAAATTCTCTAAAAATTTACGTAACTTGTCCAAGCTATTAAGGATTTCCTTGTTGATATTCTGATCATTTTTTAGGCGCCACAACTCAACCCTAATCGAGCAATGTTCAAAAAAGAGACGTTGAAGGTGAGTTACCTGAGTTTTAGG
>NCQV01063066.1:35971-47463 GCA_002740545.1 Lophocereus schottii
AAAAAAAGAATCTGCGGCCTCAACTAGACATCTCATCATGAAATCTCTATTTACATACAACTTAGTAACCCAGCACATGGGAACACACTCGCCTAAGAAAGCATACAAAATCCAAAAGAAAAAGAAATTGTTTTTTGAATTTTTCAAAATTTTTGAAAAATATGTACAAATGGGCACCTCACCCCCACACTAAAATTTCACAATGTCCTCATTGTGGGAACTAAAGTGCCAAAAAGCAATCACATACGATATACAGCCATAACACCAACATGAAACCACAAATATATACAAACTAAGACACCACCAATATAAAAAACAAAACTAAAAACTTAAAAAAAAAACAAAAACCAAAATAAAAGCCACAACTAAACCAAAACAAAACCAAACACACATATTTATAAAAGCCAAAAACCAAAATCATAAAAGAAAGCAAATCGAAAACCAAACCAAAACCAAATCAAAACCAAAACCAAAAACTAAAAGATTAACACATATTCACAAGCCAAATACATCACTAATAGCAAAACACATAAGACAAACAACGGTGATCATAGCCAACACGACACAACAAATCCCAAATTTCTCCTCAAAATCAATCACCCACACAATTGCAATAGTAAATATCCATAACTATGTATGAAAAGAAATAAAGAAAAGGAAAAGAAGAGAAGAGAAGAGTTAGAATGATCATACTAGGTTAGGCGCTAAGTGCACCTAAACTATGCCTCACTTAGATGATGTCGAGGAGGTCCATGGAGCATCAACCACTCCATCTTATAATCAAGTTGCCATGTATATCAATCCTCATCAAAGCCCGAAACGACTTATCAAATAAACTTCAACAATCCTCCAAAACGTTAAAACCATTAGCAACGAGGAGGATGTTCTAAAGAAGGCACATCACCAGAATAGAAGTTAGAGCTCTCTTGACCTTATCAAAGCTCTAGGTCCAATCATAAAAGTTATACACATGCCTAACAACACTCAATGCAGAGGATAAGGGCCTAGATATTTCCAAAAAAAAAAAAAAATATGAACGCACAAATTAGGCATGAATCCTAAATCCTCTGCCTAATCCTCAAGTCCTATAGTCACATCAAGCTCATGAGTCCGATCTAAATTAGGGGCATAAAATCATGCAAGACTCAGACTCTAGGGAGGTGGACATTGAAGGATCCATAGAAGAGTGAAATAGTGATGACTGGGGTAAAATGATAGAAGTGGGAACGGACTTAAAAGGACACTCAATAAGACTGGAACAATAAGTTCCAAATCATAAGGCATTACCTCAATACACTCCTCAACGTAGGGCTCCTCCAAATGAGTCTCCTCAAGAGAATACTCCTTAACAAAATATCCTTAGAAACCACAATCGTGTCATGCTCAAACTCATAACTAGCCCTAGCTACTAGTTTCTCACTCTCATCATTCTCTCTCAAGGGGGATAAAAGAAAAGTGCATCATCAAAAACCATATTGCCCCCAAAAGTATCCCTAGTCTTAAGATAAGTGTTTATCAGTAGGGCATGCAATAAAGGATCACTCATGCGCTCGAAGGATATTTGATTAAAAGGGTGAGCATAGTAGCTAGCACCATAGTCCAAGAGAAAATCATAAGAATAAAAGGGTAGAATGTAATCATGAGGTTGAGAAGGTTGAAAAAGAGGAACTTCAAGTTGATGCTCATAATGAAGCGTAGTATCCTCCAAAGCAACGAAGTCATTAGGTAGCTTACTCTCATTATTTATAAAAATCTTAGATATAATACTAGGGGCTTCCCTAATTGTCCCCCACTCATATGTCTTATCATTTAAATCCTCAAGAAAGTCCCAAGCTTCATTAGTGTTCTTACAAAGAAACCCTCCCTCACATATAGATTCAACCATTGTCCTAGTACTCACATTCAAACCCTCATGAGCTATTTGGCACAAATTCCATCTGTCTAAACCATAGTGAGGGCATTGGGTATGTAACTCCTTGAACCTACTCATGTACTTCCAAAGACGCTTGTGTTCAAGTTGGACAAAAGAAAAGATGTCATTCCTAATTCTAATGGTCTTGCTAGTGGGAAAGTATCTCTTAAGGAAGATATCAACAAAAGAATCCTCGGATTTGATAAAACCAACCTCAAGACCATACATCCACTTCTTAGCATCATCATTGAGAGCAAAGAGAATGAATTTTATCCTCACAACATTTTTTGGTACCCTAGGCATGTGAATCAACAAAATCACTTCCTCAAACTTACGAATAAACAAATAAGGATCCTCAAAGCCCGTGAATTTGGGAAGCATGCCAGCATAATCCAGATTAAGCTCAAATGTCACATCCTCAGGGATAGGTGGTAGGTCAAAACATGATTGTAGGGAAGCTCGGGGAGGATAGAAGTGATCCCTCAATGAGCGTGGTAGGTCAGGTTTCATTCTTTCAAGAATGGGCTCATCAAATTGAGTGGACTTGGGTGCAACACTAATTACATTTCTTTCTTCAAAATTCCCAAGCCCATCATTAATATTCAATGTGCCACAACTTTTGGGTTTCCAATTTTTTTTAATTTTTTGGGATTTTTCACATTTTCTAATTTTTTTGTGTTTGTCAATGTCATCCAAATAAGTAGTTACTCTATAACTCAAGAGAAAAAATAAAGAAATAATAAAAGAGACTACTTAGCACACAATGAACTAAAAGGAAGCATATTTACAAGAAGTGACTTAATTTTGTGCCACCATCCCCGGCAATGGTGCCAATTTGTTGATGTAATTTTTTGAGGCGGGGTAAGGATAAAAAATTGTCATCCTCTGGGACGGTGTAGAAATCAAGTCACTAGTTGTTTTGAGCCCACTAGGTATAATTACCAAAACTAATTACTCACAATTGTAATTTAAACATGATTAATTAAACTAAACTAAAACAAGCATAATTAACTAAATCAACCCCAAACATCATATTAACTAATAATAACTAGTAAAGAATCTAATTAACTAAGAAAGCATTAAATTTACTAATTAAAAGAAGAGAGAGAGGAAAGGTATAACCTCAAAAGCTTGAAAATCCAACAACGGAGGTTAGCCTCCATTGTTGGAGCAAGTAAGTGATGATTGGAGATAGGCTCTCCACTTATTTTCACTAATCTAACTCAATTACTCCTACTCTAACCCATTGAGGGCCAAAAACTCAAACTT
The DNA here is from genome assembly GCA_002740545.1 of Lophocereus schottii. NCBI lineage: Eukaryota > Viridiplantae > Streptophyta > Magnoliopsida > Caryophyllales > Cactaceae > Lophocereus > Lophocereus schottii. The sequence goes on from NCQV01063066.1 coordinate 39,153, forward strand.
GTAAACGTGGGTTTTCAAACCCTAAGATGGAGGAGAGAGAAACAGGAGCTTGAAATTTGCATTCTTAAAGGAAGAGAATGAGAGATTAAGAGTAAACAAGAGAATGGAAAAATGATTAGGAAATGGAGACACTAATTTCAATCCAACAATAAACAAAAGCATGTAAATTTAGGTGTCCAACTAGTAAATCAAATCAAACAAAGTAAGAACTTCAATGAGAATAAAGATTAAAGAGAGAGAAAGAAAGCCAATTGCATCAAAAACTCATTGCTCTTGAAGTGTGGCCACAAAATAAAAGTGAATCTACGCTAATTTCTCCTAAACCCTAGGCTAAACTCTATTCTTAAAACCTAAAAAAATTGGATTCCACGCAAATTGATGAAGGGACTTTAAATATATCCCGAAGCAGCAAGCTTGGCATGGTCGTGCCTAGTGGCATGGGCAGATCGTGCCAAATCTCTGGAAACCAACAACAGAAGCTGAGGGCAGGATAGGGGTAGCATGGTTGTGCCTCGTGGAATGGGTACCCCATGCTAAGTTTCTGGATTTCTTTTTTTTTGATAGAGAAAGGGAAGTATTCATTAATCATCAAAACTAGATACAAGATCATCCAAGGCCAGATCAGACAGGTGATTCGGGCTATCCCCAAGCCATACCCTACAAGTAGACGAAAATGGCTGGAGATGAGCAAGAGAATGAGCTATCCTATTTCCCGATCTCCTTACTAAAGAGAAGCTGCAAAAATCGAACTTATTAGCTAGACTCAAAACATCTTTTAATACAAAACCTGTGATAGTTTTTGGATAGGGGTGCTTCTTAAGATGAGAGATTATGGTGTTGCAGTTGCCTTTGACTATAACCTTCTTGAGACTACGTTCCCATGCTTGCCTTAATGAAAGTCGTATGCTAGTACTTCCTCATGCTTAGGGCCAAAGAATCCTACTGATTGCTTTACTGCCGAGAAGAGTATGTTGTCATTTGAGTCTTGGCTAATTGCTCCCGAAGTTCTTCCCTATTCCCTAAGTTTGCCTCTGGCAAAATTGATTTAAACTAAACCCAAAAGGGGAGGACTCCATGAAGAGCTTGCATGCGAGGTGGGGCTAGACATCGTTTCCAAGACATTCTGGAATTCCTTGACGAAGCATGCGCAAAGGATGGCAACAAACTCACCTGTTTCGGTCTTATGAGAGCTTCTAACTTCGTCTATTGCATCCATCACAAGTCAAAAAGGCCTGGCTTGGATGAGGTCAGCAAATAGGGTGGAGGCCCAAATGCTCTCGGCATGGGGACAGTTGAAGAAGGCATAGGTGATTGATTCGAAAGGCGACCCACACAATTCATGCCAAAGGCTTCATACGAGGTGGCATGCATAGGCTCCATATCTCTTTCCAAAAACCTTACATGACATCAAGGCTAGGACCTAGGGTGGCTTGGCCTAGTCTTCCATGGTCGAAAAATGCCACGTTAAGTAGTCATGAGGCCAGGAGGGGCACAAAGGCAAACTAAGGATGATTTCAACATCAATGGGGAGGAATAAGGATTCAATCATTAAGCTATACCATACTCTGTTGCTTTTTTCGATTAGCCTACGAAGATGAGCTTCGGGCTTGACTGGGGTTAAGACCTTAAATGAGTCTGGCCATGGCACCCATTTGGACTCCCATATGTTTAGTGACCATCTATCTCCTACCATCCAATGGGATCCCTTTTCAACAGCCCACCGAGCTTGGTGCAAGCTCCCCCAAGTGAAACTAGGCTTTATCCCCAATTCAGCATCCAGTAATCCACTGTGGGGGAAACATTTGGCCTTGAGGAGACGCAATACAAGGGACTGATCCGTATGCAAAATGTGCCAGATTTGCTTGGCCAATAGAGCTAGGTTGAATGCTTCGAGGTCCCAGAAGCCAAGCCCTCCCAAAAATTGCTTTTGCAAAGCTTATCCATCAATACCCAATGAAATTTCTGTTTTTCGTTCTCGTGACCCCACTAGTAATTGTATATAGAGCACTGGATGGAGTGGATAAGATTACCCAACTGTTTGAAAATGCTCATGGTGTAAGTAGGGATGGCCTAGCCCACAACCTTTATGACCACCTCTCTGCTTACTCAAGATAGATTTTTACTCAACCAACCATTAATGTGTTTACAGATGCCGTCCTTAAGAGGCATAAAGGCCTTACTTCTTGATCTCCCAATTTTGGTTGGTAGTCCAAGGTCTTTTTCATAAGAGAGAACCTCCCAAATATCCAGTGTGAGCAAAACTGCATTCTTCCTGTCTGGAGCTATTCCCTTCCTAAACATCACATTAGACTTATCAAAGTTGACCATCTGACTTGAGGTGGCTTCGTAAGAGCATAGGATGGATTTTATCACCTCTGCTTCATCCATACTAGCGTCACAAAATATGATTGAATCATCGGCAAAGAGCAGGGGTGAGATAGGAGGAGCATTATAACAAATAAAGTATCCATGCAATAAATTATGAGAAACAGCATCATTCAGTAGATAGGACAGGCCCTCAGTGCAGAACAGGAATAAGTAGGGGGAAATAGGGCCTCCCTACCATATTCCTCGACTAGACTTTATGAGTCCCTTGGGTCATCATTAATGATGAACAAGAATGTTGCAGATTCAACACATCGCATGATAAGATCAACCCAATCAGTATGGAATCCTAACTTGACCGTAATCGCTCTTAGGAAGGGCCATTCCATCCTATCAAAGGCTTTCGCCATGTCTGCCTTAAGGGTCATCCCCCCGTTGCATCTGAGTCACGTGTGCACGTCGTGGAAGATCTCGAATGCAATAAGAACATCATCAGTAATCATGCGACCGAGAACAAACACGCTCTGGTTCTTTGATATGATGTTGGGGAGGCATGTCTTTAGCTTGTTTGTGATAACCTTGGTGACAAGCTCATAAAGTATGTTACAAAGGCTTATCAGCCTGAAGTCGCTAATGCTACTTGGGTTATGCTTCTTAAGAATCAGAACAATATGGGTGTGATTGGGATACGAAGAAAAATCACCTCCATGAAGGATATTAAGCACCGCTTGCATGACGTCAGCTCCCACTGTAGGCCAAAATTTTTGGTTGGAAAAGGGGTTAAGCCCATCTGGCCTCATTGCTTTACCCGGGTGCATTTGGAATAGTGCTTAGTAGACCTCGCCCGGGGTGTATGGTTGGCATAGGATATCATTGGTAGCAGCAGTAACCCTCGGTTGAACTCTAGTGATTACTACATCCATATCCAACACTCCGTTTGAACAGAAGAGATTAGTGTAGAAGTCAACCACAATTCTTTCTAGATCATGGGGTTGTGAGTACATATTCCCGTCCGGTCCTTTTAGCTCGGCTATGTGATTAACATTTCTCCTTTGGCTTGCTCTTCGGTGAAAACATGTCGAGTTTCAATCACCATAATAGAGGAAGTCCATTTTAGATCTTTGTCGCCATAGAACCTCCTTCTTTTTCCTTAGATCCCCTATCTCCTCAAAGATGCATTTTCTGTCACTTGCGGCAGCCGTAGACTGAAGTCGATTTTGAAGTTTCTCGATATCGGTTTGGATATTTCTGAAGGTACTGTAATTCCATTCGACCAGGTCCTTCATGCATCGAGCAATTTTTTTCATACACCTAAAAGTGGGGTTTGGACTTCCCGGTGGTGGCCATGCATTATCCACAATGTTGCACACCCAGCATCCAAGGTCCAGAAGTTTTTGAAACGATGACGTCTAGCTTTCTTCCGCTAGCTGTCCTTCTCAGTTGGTTATAAAAGAATAGGGAGGTGATCCGAAAAATCATCATCGATGTGTGTTACTCTAACATAGGGGAACAGAGTGCTCCACTTCGAATCAGCATAGAACCTGTCTAGTATCTCCTTCACTGACTTAGACCTCGACTGTCTATTCCATCAAATAACTGTGTGTCCCAAAAAGTCCAGATCATACAGTTTGCAAGCATCAAGGGCAATTTGGATCATACAATCCAGACTTTGGGAGGCCTGCTTGTTTTTCAGAGTTGCATAAAATTTCATTGAGGTCCCCTCCAATGAGCCAGGGAAGGTTCGAGTGATCCTTGAGGTCTAGAAGCAATTCGCAAGTTTTAAGTTTATGCTGTGATTTGGGGTAGCCACATACTCTGGTAAATCTCTATTGGGGGTAGTTCGGACCCCTCTGTATCGACACCATGTGATTATACGAGCGAGAAAGCAAAGTCATATGAAGGGATTTCTTCCATAACATTACGAGACCGCCCGAGCAACCCCTACTGTCTCTGTGAACCCTATCATGGCCGTCCAATTGTTTGACAAGGTCCCTCATTTCCAAGCACGATGACTTAGTCTCAGAAAGAAAAACCACGCTCGGCCTACATCATCCGAACAACCTTCAGAGGGAGCTAACTGCCTGGGGTTTGCCGAGACCCCAGCAGTTACGGCTTCAGAGACTCATGGGTCTCAGTGCGGTTGCTTGGGAACCGCCGCCACTTGTTCAGGATTAGAGTGATTGAGTCCCGAAGCCTCCCTTTTGGCTTGGCTATGACCTAAATGACCCTTCTTTTTTCCTTTTGGTTACGTTGCCTCCAACATCACTAGGAATTTTTTTAATATGCATCTCAGTTGAGCTCGCCCTATCGAAATCTAGTCTCGCATTTGACTTGCTACTTCACTTCCCATCTCGTAACCCCAGTAATCGGTGCCTTTCCTGAAGGATCTCCCGTTCGTGGTCTTTAGCCTTCTTTTTTATCGGTTTTGCTCAAAGCCAAGACCCTTGGAGACTGGATTCGGGAACGTCTGGTTGTAAATTTTGCAACGGTGATAGACGTGCCCTAACAAGCCACATGCGTAGCAGAAATCGAGTAATTTGACGTATTTCATCTTTAACCATGATGGGGTGAAGTTCCATTTCAGCATAAGACCTTGACGTAAAGGTTTCTACAAGTCACAGTCTACTTTGATCTTTAGAGCTTTCGAGGGGACTAAGATGTTGGTTTGATCAGCCTCAATGAAGCGACCAATCTTGCTCCCCATTTGCTCTGCGAATTTTAGATTACGCATGCTCATAGGTAGGTTATATATCTTCACCTAGAAGTGAGCAAATGTGAACTCTATTTTCAAGGGTTGTTCATGGATGCCAAGTTTCTTTTTGTGGTCATCAAAAGCCAAGGGGACCTCCTCCAGAACACAGTCCAGATCCCCAGCCGAAAAGAATTGAAATGCAAATAGGTAGTGATCCAAATTCATGATAAGTAGCCCATGCGAAGGTTTCCAAATGTTTCGAATCGTTTGTTTCAGGGCCTCGGGATTGAAGGTATTCGACATTGAAGTTTCCTGATGAGGCAGAGTGATGCTTGCACCTGTACGTCCTTACCTTGTTCTGGCTTAAATTCTACAATCTCATCTTCTGCCTCAGTGAGGCTTAGTCGCTTCCAATCTTTAGCCAAGTCTTCAGCCATGTCAGTCAAAATCTCATTGTCGTCCTACTGCACCAGTCTCACACAAACCAAACAGCGTTGGTGAATCCTACTCACGTGAAGGAGCCTCACTTCAGCAAAAAAAACCTACGGAATCGAGGGTAGAGACCCCCACACTGGCGTTCGCACGTAGGGTTTATGGGAACCCTGGAGGCGCAGATGGGGGAGTTATGGAGCCTAAATAATTTCCAATTTCTGAAATTCTGCACATGAAATACAACAAAAACAGGATTTGGCATGGCAGGGGCACCCCGTGCCACCTGGCACTGGCAGCCCATACCAAATTTCTACAGCGTTCTTGTTCCTTATTTCTTCCTTAATTTTTGTGCTTATTGACCCGACCTTGCTTCATGGTTATTCTGAGTTATCCTCCAAGGTTTCTTGGGTTAACATGCATAACTTTTCGTATGCTTTGCATGAATTATCCGTTGTTTGTGCAATTTTCTTTATTACCCACAAAACCAACAAAACACAAATAAAATAACCTAATTTACTAATTATTTGAGCTAAATATAGGTAGAATGAGTTGTAAAATTCACGTGCATCATGCCTTAACAGTGATATCAAGCATACCAAATTTAATAATCAAAATATCACAGGGATTAAGGCTAATTTATGTAATGGATCAGTAGAATTCAATTGCAGACGTAGATATTATGTAAGCCTAAAAGATGAATTTGTCAAAAACTTCATATCCTTTAACATAAAAACATTTTCTATGGACATGAAAAGAGGAGAATACCCACTAAAGATATTTTGGAAAATAATCTATGAATTAGATAAACTATAGATCCAAAGACTAATGTAACAATGATAAAGGTAGAGAAATTTAAAAGTCCTACTCCTATGCAAAAATCTAAAGGATAAAATCTAATCCTCATGCGATAAAGATTGATAGGTCATGGATATCGAGCTTTGTCCATTTCGCAAAAATCAATAAGAAAAATGTGAAAAAAATTGATGAGAATGGTTAATTACCGTTCAATGCAATTATTACGAAGCATGAGTGCAAGCTTAGAATAGGAAGAAGGATCTTCATCAGCTGAAGAAGAGATTAAAGAAGATGATACAATTACTATGACCAGTGAAATAAATAGAATGAATTTTGAACCCGCAAAATATAATGCAAATCTAAATATGAGTCTAGATTAGGTACAAAACAAGAACTATTAGTGAGCCAATCTATAAAGATGAATTACTCAAAATAAGACTATATAAATATGATATGAAGTAACCAATACAAACCCTAATAGCATCTACATCCCAATAAATGTATGCTTAGAGGGGTATAATAAATATGAATTATATGCCTACATCGATAGTGGTTGTTTTGTCTGCTTTGAAAAAGATCTTTATTTTCAGAATTTATGTCGAACAAAGTCAAGAATCCTTTACAAGGATAGCTCATAATAGCATAATGAGCCACAACAAAGACATAGAAGGTTTATCCATAGAAATGAGAGGATTCCAATGCATTATACCAATTCTATGGTTATTGATCAACCCTCTCATGATATGATTATTGGAAATAATTTTCAAAGGCTATATTCTCCATACACATAGACCATAAACCAAATAATATTCACAATAAATGTCTACTTCCCATTGATCAATTAAATAAAGCTTACACTCATCAGAAGATTGAGTTTACACGCAGCCAGCATGGTGAGAAGGTAATACCTGTATAACGTGAGATAACACTAACAATCTCACTACTTGAGTTATCCATTAAAGAGCAGATTGTTGAACAACGAGAGCAATTATACAAAGAACTCTACCATGACAATCCTCTTAAAATTCTAGGATAAAGACAAGACCTTTGCAAAAATTACTTTGTTAAATCCAAACACTATTATTCGAGTCAAACAAATGGTGTATACTCACCAGGATATCCAAGAATTTGACAAGCAAATCAAAGAGCTTTTGGATAAAAGGTTAATCAAGAATAATAAGAGTCCTTACACTAGTCCCACTTTTATGATAAGAAATCATGCTAAAGAGAAAAGACTAAAAGTTAGAATGGTAATCAATTACAAAAAGTTTGATGATAATACTGTTTTTGATGGTGATTATATTCCTAACAAAATAGTCCTTTTCAATAAAATTTAATGAGTTTCTTGGTTCTCAAAAATGAATTGCAAAAGTAGATATTGGCAGATAAAAATGAATGATAAAACATTCCTTTAACACCTTTTAATGCCCCTTGAGGACATTATGAGGGGATAGTAATGTCATTTCCCCTTAAAAATATACCCCAAGTATTTCAAAGAATAATGAATAACATCTTCGAAGATCTTAATTACTGCTGTCTAGTTTACAGCAATGATATCATTGCCTTTTCCAAGATGTAGAACAACACAAAGATGATATCTTAATTGTGACACAAAGATGCATTGATCACGGTATTAGTTTTGGTAAGAACAAATGCATTTATGCTAACAAGAAATCAAGTTTTTAGGTCTAGATATAAAAACTGGACAAATCATCCTACAAAAATATATTCTAGAAAAAATAGAAAATTTCCCTGAAAAGATTGAAGATAAGAAGCAATTAAAAAGGTTTCTTGGATGTCTTACTATGCCTCAGACTTCATTAAAGATCTATCTACATTGAAGAAATCATTGCAAAAAAAACTCAAGAAAGAAGTATATTGGGTCTAGACCCCTAGTGATTTAAAGATTGAAAACTGCTAAAAAATATGTAAAACACTTCGTGTTCTTAAGTTACCTACTAAAGGAGATGATTTAATTTTTGGGACAAATGTTAGCAATGAGCACTGGAGTGAAGTACTCAAAATGAAAGACGGAGAAAAACTTTACAAATATTGCAATGGAAGTTT
>NCQV01063071.1:9030-20460 GCA_002740545.1 Lophocereus schottii
CGTGGTGACCTACATATTAGTCCATTTTTAAATCCAAACCTTACCACCTAGAACCCTTTTAGCCTTTAAATAAGCCTATTTCTTTTATAACTCCAGTTAGCCTAAATTAGAAGATATGTCAGAGGTGGTGTCACAACATCAATTGAAAACCAACAATTAAAAGAAATTAGAAAAAAATAGAAGGATAAAAAAGAGCCCTGAAAAAGAGAAATGAAAGGAAAGGAATGCAAAGATAAAAGTGAAAATATCACAAATAACAAAAACAAAAACGAATGAACAATTATTGGTTCATAAAAATTCCATCACCCGTACACACTTGGGGGATTTCTATTCCTTTGGCACCTTAAATCTTAAGCTTACCTCACAAACTCCTTCTGAAGGCATCCCTTCTCTAAGTTGCATCTTCTAGCTTAAACGACAGACCTAATTTCACACCTTACACATAGGTAACCTCATTGAGGACTTGCTACAAAGATACATCTTTATTAAATCCTTTGGTCTAACAAAGAAAGGGGGGTTGAGAGAGAGAGAGAGAGAGAGCGAGGGATAGAGGCTAGCCCAAAGACATGGAAAGGAGTTTAAGATAAAGCATTGGTTTTTAATGATAGAGAATTGTTTCCTTACCTATCCAGAACGTGGACAAGCCATAAACATCATACCCTTGAATCTTAACAGTAACTAAGAACCTAAGGCCTTTTGTCTTAGGAATCACTGCAAGCTTAGGGCAGACACTCATTCCTTATTTTCGACATTTCTAGGTAGAGGTCCACCCCTTAATATGACAAGGGACACCCAACATCTCCCTACACAACTAGGGTTGCGTTGGCGGCAAGTATTTATTGAATAGGGATAACCATATTCTACCCAACTATGGGTCACTCTTTGCATCATTAACGAAAGCATTTTGGTTGTTGCATTCCTATATACCTAGGTTTCCTTTACAGCGATCAGAACAACATTAGTTAATGTAAAATTAGAGGCTACTCTTATACTAGAACAAGAAATTTGTGTCCCGAGTAAATAAGACCTCTTACCCTACCTCAATATGACATTCTTAAACCTTATCCCCTTTAACACACAGTATCCTGTAGCTATAGCCATAGAAAGCACCTAGCCTAATCCAATAGTTTTCGGACTCATCTCCTCATAACTTATATGAGTCCAAACTTTATTAAGCACTTCACATGCACCCAACCCACAAGTTATCTATGTACCGTTAGGCCTTACATAATGGATCGTAAACTTACCATCAGATCTCAACTTACATGCGCACGAGGTTAGATAGTCACATCCTATATAATCTCACTTAGGCTAGCAACCATAGTTGCATCATCTACAACCCAATTATTCACCCGCACTTCACCCTTATCACTCAAGAAACCTTGATCAAACAAGTGTGTAATCAGTCTTGATAGCGCGCCCTACAAGGAGGAACACAACCCTTGTCAACTACAAATTTACATCATAGATGATAGAATGTTTTAAATATCTATATATTGGCCTTTGTATCACTCAACCTTGGTCAAAATTAGGAACCCACCTTTAGAGTACGTTACAAGAATGTTCACCCCTCCCTAAAAAGGCTTAATTCATCTACTACAATTAAAACAAAGAAGCTAGTTATCTCGATTACAATTCAAGAACGATAGTTATCCTTATCCCAACATAAGAGGGCATCTCAACATCTTTGTCTTGACATAAGAAAAAAATACAAATCATTATACTCCCACGTATTCAAGTGAAGACATCTCAACATCAAGCTTTCTACCTATGATAGATCAAATTAAGGTATTAGACACTCAACTATGAGTTTTCCATTGATAAAGAGAAATTCAGATACTCAACATCTTAATTTTAAGGTTTTGACTGACCACAAATCACATTTAGGTATTATGCATATCAACATTAGCCTTTCGATCAAAGACATGTTAAATTTAGAAATTAGACTACAGCAAGTTTCGAGCAAGCTTTAGGTCAAGTTTAGACTTAAACATCTCAACAACTAGCTTTCAGCCGACAATAGGTCCAGTTTAGAGATTGGACATCTCAACATTCAACTATCTACTAGCACAAGGGGGAGAATAATAAACAGGTAAGCATATAAAAGCACTTCTTTGGCCTTTGCCTTGTAGAGGCTTGGTCAAAGTGGCCTGGGGCTAATTGTAGTCACTTAAAAATGGTATCTTAATTTTTATAAAATGTCTAATAGTGATATGTTTAATTTGGCCCAACCTAATGCTTGGCCTCCAACGAGATTGAACCAGAAGTAAAATTTTAAAGTACTGAACAAAGTACCCTAAACTCAAATCTAGAATTGAGCTAGCCCTTAAACCGTTTAGTTTAAATCCGGCCAGAAACTGATCAGGTCCATTGGTCCATAGGTCCTACCAAGTCTTTGTCGATTTTGGTACTAGGAACCCACCAACACCAATATGCCTTGATTTTGTATCTAGAAGCTCAACCATGTTCTGCTTGTTTTTCATGCCATGAACCCTACCATGCCCAATATGCCTCGATTTCAGTTGGATGAGACCTTGGCCTGTAAGAGGTGCTACTTCTACTTAACTAATATTACCATAACCAATCTAGGGTTTTTCCCTTTAATCAGTATAAGTATGGGCCTGCACTTGGTCTACGAGGAAGAATGACATCCCAAGAAATAATTTTGAGGCAAGATGTATCATTTTTAATCAATTTAGAACTTGCACACTATAATGATTTTGTAAATTTTTTTTCTTTCTTTCTCCTCTGATTGCTTATAGTCTTTTATGCTTAATTACTAATACATTGTGTGCTTGAACCATCCGTGTAACTTTATTAGATTTTCGATTTCATTAGTAAACATTGTCTTTCTTTATGAACAATAAAGGAATGCATTCGATCTTGGTCTCATACCCCTTTCCCTCTAAACTTAAGCATTTGGTTTTAAGATATGGGGTCAGATCGTTACGACTTCCCATATCATTTTGGAACCTTTTTTTTTTTCAAAAATCTTCTTTTGTTGGACCCATGTCGCTTTCAAATGTCCCTTCAGTTTAGGGGTCAATAAAAGAAGTAAAAGTTGCTTTTGTTAGCTTTTGATAAAACTTATTAGTGATTCTACTTCTATCAGCTTTCTCAAATTTTGAAAAACTGATTTTTGATCAATGGAACAATAAGAACAATCAAGCAAAATACAAGGTTCCTTTATGCAATTTACAACTTTTGAGTACCTTTAGTTTTGGTACAACTATTTCTAAGTTAAGACTTCAAGAAAATACTTATAAGATACCCTATCTTTTCATAATAGATTCTTAGTTTTTTTTTTCCTTATTAATTTGACATGATTTCAGAAATTATAAATTTGACCTAAAATAGAGTATTTTAGTAATTTTGCTATTTTTGGGCTTATAATTGTTCCAAACGTTACAATTTTTTGTAATAACTTTACTAGCACTAATTATCATAATCTATTACTTATATCATAAATATTATATTTTATATAATTGTAGGCCCACCATGCTTAGCAAAATAATAAAACTTAATTAGAGAGTTTTGACCATTAGCTGAACTTAATTGTCATTGGATCCTGACATTCGTCTATCCTCATGTTTACACATATTGCTAGTATCAACCGCAACTTTCTTAGCTCAGGCACAGCAAAAATTTATTTCATTTCCCACCTTCAACCATAGTCAGTAATAAAGTTTTATATTATTAATGATAGAGAATCAAAAAAAAAATTTAATATTTAACGTAGAAGGTTCAATTGATATTGAAAGCTTGAAAGTGGAAATGTTACAATGAATTAGATTTAAAGCTTAAATAGCTAAGATCATTAGAGATACTTGCTCATAGAGAATGGATAAACCAGACTTTTCTTTTCCTCAAATATTCTCAAATGATCGTGTCTCTTCACAACTATTAGTTTATTCTTTTATCAAGGGGATGGAATACACAAGATGTCCTAATGGCTATGGTACATGCATTATTGCAAGATAGTCTCACAGGGTTACAGCAGATTGTATTATTATACTAACTTAACACTCTGCAAAATAATGCACCATGATGCGATAACTTTTTTAGAGCACTGAATGCTGACAAAACTAGTCATCCATATTGAGATTCTACATGATTTGTTTTGCTCTGATTATGCCTTCAAGTCAATCATTATCCAAATAATCATCAAATTATTCATCAAGTTCAAGATGCTTTGGATTAAATTTTTCAAATACATCATGTAGATATCTTTTCCCTTTGCTGATAAGGATTTTTTTGCTCCAACATCAAAGAGAAAATCACAAACATCACCTAGTATAGCTCTTTAGACCATTATATACTTGCTAAATTCACTATCATAAACAAAAGTAGTGTTTCCATAATGCATTAGTATCTTTCCTCATTTAATCAATGCCGATATTTGATAATAAATATTTTAAAAACTTATGGCTCTCGGTAAAGCAGGAACACTACCCTTTCCTTGTCGCTCTAGGAACGATTCTTGTCATCGATCATTGGGGTCATTTAGATCAAATAATTGAACAAGATAATGAGTTGGTTTAGCCTTTCTATTTTTCATACTTAATCAATGCACAATATAACTCAATATGTAGATTTTCGTTTTCACGGTCTCTTATGTAACCATTAGGAGAAGTGCAAATCTAGTCGATGACTTTGAGCATAGACTTTTAAAACTCAGTTAAACTTGAAAAGAATGGATGCTTCATATCACGAATTTTTATGAGGTAAGCTATGATCCCATATTCCTATGATTTTATAATGTGATCATCAAGAGTGATTAAACTTTCTGGGAATTGACACAACCAACTCCAAATCTATCATAGAAGAAGAAGTAATACTCAATGATTCCTAGATATCATAGGAATAATAATTGTAGCAACCGATGTAGGCAGTGCACTAGTAGTTGAACCATTTTTCTTGAACAAAGGCATTTATTTTGTGTGAACATCATAAGAACACTGTAAGTGATTAATTTGTAATTCCAAAACTTGAATCTCTATACCACTAGATAGGGAAAAGATAACAACCAAATGCTTGATCCACTTTTTGTATGAAATTCTAAAATATCCATAAGAATTATGACCCATTCTAGCAGTAATGACATTTTATTTTAGATTTCCTCCATTTCCGCTAGAAGTTCTACTCTAATGATCACCATTGGCAAGCTCACGAGTTGAAGTATCTACCAGAGAATTCTTCAATCTCAATATACATTCAACAAAGAAAGAAAACTAGTTAAGCTATACTTGTCAGCGCAAAGAGTCGCCCTTGCACTTGCATATTTGATGAATTCTTTTTCACAGAACTAAGTATTCTCTTGCAATCAATTTGAATAAGAAAATGTTTTAGGGCTAAAAATATTAAGAACAATTTGGTTACCCTTATGACTGTAAGGATTTCTTTTTCCATTGTAGAATAATTGTCCTTTGCTTTATTAAAACTTCCACTTCAATACTTGCAAAAGTTTTTCTCTTTCTTTGATTTTGAGTAATGCACTAGAGTGCTCATCGCTAGCATTTGACCCAAAAATTAAACCACCTACATCATTAGGTAAGTTAAGAGCATGAAGACTTTTGCACATCTTTTTAAAGTTTTAGTCAATACTAAGAGTCAAATTCCAACATAATTCTTTTTGAGTTTCTGTTGTGGGTTTTCTCAATTTACCTAAATCTGTAATGAAATTTAAAGTAGAGGTAATACATCCAAGAAACCTTTCTAACTGCTTCCTATCTTCATTCTTCTCAGAAAAATTTTTTGTTTTTCTATAAAATAGACTCTTGTAAAATGATTTGTCCAAAGTTAATTTCTAGACCTAAAAACTCTCTCCTACTTTCTCTGTGTGACTTGTCTGATCAACATCATAGAATGGTAGAGTACAGACCTTGAGTTCCACAATGATAGGTTGTCCCACCCGTCGGTCGGCGAAGTGCTCCTAGCAACTAACATCGGCCAACAACTCACCGGCGCTTATAGGGTCTTGTCATTCACTTTGATCAGAGAACTATGAATGGTGTTTGCTTGGAGAAAGTAGCTCCAGCAATGGGTTATCCAATCATTACAGAGCAACAGTAACATCTCCTGATAGCCTCAACAGTAGCCAGTGCTTGGCCACCGACAGTGAGCTCCCTTTACCTCTGACTTTGGTTCCTTTGTTTTGATATGGCAGTGTAGATGGTGGTACTTGGATAGGTGGTTAGTCAGTTTTTGGGCTATTGTTCAGGCAGTTTTGGGTTAGACTAGGCAATTTGCTGGGTTGTTTCTGGGTTACACTAGTTGACGTCGAGTTGTTATCAGGTTGTTTTCAGGGTAATTTTAGGGGTTCTACTTGGTTGGTCTGGCTGTTTGCTCAGGCAAGGAATAGAGGAGGGTAGGACCATAGGGGTTTGTGCTCTTAAGGAACTCGGCTACATTTTGTTAGGTGGATTACCTAGGCGGTAGGGGTAAGGTGGTGTTTGGGATGTCATGGTGATTTATTAGGTTTTTTGTGTGTGGTTTTTTTTTTATGTTCTTGATTTGTCATGCGATTGCCTTGTGATTCTTAATTCATTGGCATTATCATATTCTTAGAATATTAGTTTATTATGGGGTTAATGATTCGTTGTTGGAATTTGGTGTAGTAATTTATGTCATTACTTGTTCCTATGATAATTCCATTTCTTAAAGCCAATTGGTTGCAATGCTATTTTGTTAGTCTTGATACACACTAGCCTCTTAGTTAGTATTTACCTATAATGGCTCTAATTAAATTGGTAGTTTGTTTATTTAATTGTATTACTACTTCTACTATTAATTTTACTTGATAGCAAGTAATGGAGTAGTTCAAGCCTGTCCTTCGGGGAGAAGGGGTTAGTAAGAGAGAATGGATCGATGGATTGCATTTTTGTGTCTTGGAGTATCAAGACCCTTACTACCAATTCTATAGAATTACTTAAAGTTTAACATAGACATAATATTACATAACTTGTATCCAGGAGACCAAATGAGTGGCTGGGAGCCAAGACTCAAGAAATTGATAAGTATAAGCTGTGGCATTCTGGGGATACTAAAGTTAGAAACGAAGTTGGTATTTTGGTCGATAAGGAGCTGGTCGATCAAGTTGTAGAGATGAGGCATAAAAGTGATAGCATCATGTTAATTAAGTTGGTGGTGGGGGTAGAAATCCTTAATGTGATATGTATCTATGTACCACAAATAGGGTTGGCGGATGACATTAAGAACAAATTTTGGGAGGCATTGGAAAAAGTCATGTAAAGTTTACCTCAAAGTGAGAAACTCTTCTTGGGTGGATATTTTAATGGACCTATCGGAACTAAGGCATATGGGTATGATATGATGTATGGAGGTTTTGGTTATGGTGAAAGAGAAATAGTGATGGGGTGTTAATTCTGAACTTTGTGATTACCTATGACTTAAGATTTTTAACTCCTATTTTAAGAAGAAGGAGGACCACTTTGCGACTTTTAGGAGTGGCATTACTAAGACTCAAATTAACTACTTTCTTATTAAGGCCAACAATAGGATGTTGTGTAAAGATTATAAAGTGATACCTAGTGAATACTTAGCATGGACTATTGGTAATGGATGTGGTGATTAAGAGTTTGAAGATAAAGAAGAGAAGTGTTGGAGATCCTAGCATTATAGTTGTTGGAATCTTATTATGGAGAATGTAGCCAGATTATTAGAGAATATTAAACCAAAAGGGAGTAGGATGAAAGTAGATGATGTAAACACAATATGAAATCGATGGCTGAGTACATTCAAAGGTTAGCTAAGGAGGCCTTAGGAATATGTAGAGGAGGGGGAGCCAGAATAAAAGGAGCCTGGTGTTAAAATGAAGAGGTGAAAGAGAAAGTTTAAGAGAAACAAGATGCACATGTTGCCGTAATCAACAGTAGAACAGGCGGACAAAAAGAAGTTAATTTAAGTACAAGCCTATTGAAGAGATACTGAAGAAAGCTGCCACTATAGCAAAGAACAATGCCTATGAAAGCTATATCAGAAGTTAGAGGCAAACAAAGGTGAAAAGGATGTCTTCAAATCAATAAGATACAGGTAAAAGAAAATAAGAGATTTGAGAAATGTAAGCTGCATCTAAAGGCATGACAATAACGTATTAATAGAGGAAGCCAAAATATAGGGGAGATGACGGAGTTACTTTTCTAAGCTCTTCAATACGGAGATGAGTGAGTATTCTCATAGCAATGAAAGAAAGGATTAGAAGGGGCATCAAGACTATAGGTTATGTAGTCATATCAGTAAAAAAGCAGTTAGACACACATTAAAAAAGATAAAAACTGGAAAGGGTGTGGATCCTGAACGTATCCTTGTGAAAATTGGGACATGTTTGGGTAAACAGGGACAAGAATGATTAACTGACCTTTTCAATGTCATTTTTAGGACTATAAAGATGACCGTGAATGGAGAATCAATACAATCATCCTGCTTTAGAAGAACAATTGTGATATTCAAGATTGTAATAGATATAGAGGTATTGAACTGTTTAGTCACACTATAAAGTTGTGAAAAATGATGATTGAGAGAAGGTTAAGGAAGGATATTTCAATTTTGAAAAACCAGTTTGATATTATGTGAGGTAGATCGACTACATAAACAATCCATCTCATACGAAGGATAATGGAATTGTATAGGGATAAGAAAAAAGATCTCCACGTAGTATTCATAGATCCAGAGAAAGCGCATGATAGAGTGTTGTGTAAGGCATTATGGAAGTGTTTGGAGATGAAAGAGGTGTCAGTAGTGTATATCCGAGCTATCACTTATATGTATGAAAGAGTAAAAATAAGTTTTAAGACATTAGGAGGAGAAGCAGAGAACTTTCCTATTAACATTTGGCTTCATCATCGGTCATCTTTAAGCCTGTTCTTTTTTACTATTGTTATGTATGAATTCACAAAAGAGATTCAGGATGAGGTAGTAGGGTGTATGCTACTTGTCGATGATATTATTCTTATCAATGAGACTAGGGAAGGTCTTAATGGAAGTTAGAGCAATGAAGACATGCCTTAAAATCTAAGGGATTTAGATTGAGCACATCAAATACTAAATACTTAAAACGTGAATAGTGAGGAAACGGGTCATGAAGAAGTCGCGATGGGTGATATGGCAATACGAAGGATTAAGAAGTTCAGGTATTTGGGCTCAATCATTAAGGAGAAATGAGATATTGACAAAGATATTAACCAACGCAGTAGAGTGGGATGGCAAAAATGGAAGAATGCTTTTAGAGTATTGTGTGATAAGAAAATTTCTATATGATTGAAAGGGAAAGCTTATCAGATGGTAGTCAGACTAGCTTCATTATATAGTTTTGCGTACTAGCTAACCAAGAAGACTCAAGTATACAAGACTAGATAGAATCAAGAATGAAATTATCAGAGAGAAAGTAAGAGTTGCACCGTGGAAGATAAGATGAGGGAGACTAGATTAAGATGGTTTGGTCATATTAAGAAGAACAGTGAGAATGCACTAGTGAAGAGGTGCGAGACAATTAACCTTCTGGAATGTAGAAGAGGTAGAGGATGGCCAAAGAAAAGTTAGAACGAGGTGATTACATATGATTAGAATTTCATAGAACGAACAAGGACATGGCTCAGGATAAAAGTTTGTGGAGATTTAGAATTAAGGTTGCATGCTTCTAGGCCTTCCTTTGGCTTTTGTTTATATAGTGATTATTGTTATATTTTACTAGTTATTATTCTTTCATGCCTTTGCTGAAATCTTATAGGCTAGTAGATTGATCTTCGTAGGGTTATTATTATCACACCTCTGCTTTTTTAAGTAGTGCCCTCATCGCAGCTATAATTTCATTCCCCTACCTCTGATTATTTAAATGTAGACTGCTTTCAGCCAGATTAGTAGTATGTCCCCGCGTACTGCTCAAGGTATGTAAAGCTCTTATCCCTCTTTTGTTGTTCATGTTAATTTATGTTTATTTAAAGTAATTAGGTTTGTATTTGTTAACTTAGTTTACAAATTGATTTTCAATTTCTAAATACTTCTTAAAACGTTTTATGTGACTTTATTGAAAATAGTCTCTCTACAAGCAGTCATATGCCTAGAGGCAAAGGTACTTGCATCTGGATTTCCCCAAACACTTCAAAAGCGAGGCTCGTACTGGGCATTGTTATTGTGATTGTTGTTGTAAAACTAAAAACTCTATTTCTTGTTCAGCATAAATGTATTTGCTTACCAAGGACAATACCATGATCAATGCATCTTTGGGTGACAGTTAAAGCATGATCTTTATCATGTTCTGTGGTCTCAGAAAAGATAAAAATATCATCATTGTAAACTAGATAACAATGATGGAGATCTTTGAATATATTATTCATTCTTCTTTGGAATATTCAAGGTACATTTTTAAGGCCAAACGCCATTAATATATGCTCACGATGTCCTTAAAAGGCACTAAAATTGGTTAAATAGATGCTTTCTTCATCCATTTTTATCTACTAGTATCTACTTTTACAATCCAATTTTTTGCAATTTAAGAGGCTTCTTGAATTCTATTTGAAAGAACCATTTTGTTAGGAATATAATAACCGTCAAGGGTACTATTATCATTATGCTTTTTGTAATTGATTACAATTCCAGTTTTTTCCCTTTTTTTTGTTAGCTTGATTTCTCACCATGAATGTAGGAATACTGTTAGGACTCTTACTATTTCTGATTAGTCCTTTATCTAAAAGTTCTTTAATTTGTTTATTAAATTCTTGGATATCACACCATTTGTTTAACTTGGATAATCATGTTAGGATTTAACAAATCAATCTTTACAAATGTCTTATATTTGTCCTAAAATTTTAGTGGATTATCATAATGGAATTCTGTACATAATTCTTCTTGTTGTTCAACAATCTACTCGTTAATAGACAACTTAAGCAATGAGATTATTAGTGCTACTTTATGTTGTGCATGGATTACCTATTCACCACACTAGCTGTATGTAAACTCAATCTTCCGATGAGTATACACCCCATTTAATTTTTTAATGGAACCTAATAACCATTTATTATGAATATGATTTGGCTTATGGTTTTTATGCACAGAGAATAGAGTTTTTAAAAATTATTTCTAATAATCATATCATGAAATGGTTTCTCAAATTACCCATTGAACTAGTATGATGCACTGGACTCCTCCCTTTTTAGTGGACAACCCTTTTATGCCTTGATTGTGGCTCACTGAGCTATTATCAACAATTCTTACTTGCAAATGATTCTTTTGTTTTCACACAAATTTTAGAAATGGAGATCTTCTTGTAAAAATAGACAAAGCAACCACTATTGGTGCAAGCATACAATACATATATATTATATCCCTCTAAGCATATATTTATCGAGATATAAATGCTATTGATACTAGCATTAAGTGAATTCCTAACAAATCTCCATGATCATATTTTAACTA